>ML778403.1:1054452-1106835 GCA_009831015.1 Picea engelmannii
GGATAAAGAGCACACTTAGATCAATGGCTGATCTAGCGACGCTCAGATCAATGATTAGCATGAGATCTCGGACCCCCCCAAAATTCTTACTTTTAAATATGGGGGGGGGGTCCAGAATGAGGCAGTTTTCTCGGTGGGCCCAATCCCAATGTGTCATTGATCAATTGCATTGGACTTTCCCTCTACTCCAAACCTTTTACTGCTTACCGGCCTTTCCAACTTACTGCCACCACCTCATGATTCTGCATCTCAATATCAATCTTCACCTGTCTTATCCATCCACCTATTACAGGTCATGTCTCACTCTCTTATTCCCCAATCATCACCTTCCACATCATTCGGGTACACATGTCATACATCCTTCACCTGCCTCCTCACATTTCAAACAACCCGTTGGCAATTTATTACAAGCCACATAGTGATTTTTCTGTTGACCTGTCCCTCCGCCCAACAGATACCCATTTACTCAATTTTAACCTATTTTCCATCATATGCATTCTGCTCACACTCCCTGCACACCAAAAAACTCAGTCTCCTCGCCTCTGCAACTGTTTTCCCATAATAGCTATTACCTACTAACATTTGTTTTAGTGTGCAAGTACCTGTCGAAATTGATGGAGCTTAAGTCTAAAAAATCAAAGGTTGAGGAAAATCCATTCCTCCCACCTCCTATCGATATCAACTGGATCCCATTAGCCGACAAGGATTATTTGATCTCAGAAACCAACTGGGAATTTGATCTTGTTGAACTACGGTCATGGTTTAAAGACACCTTCATCAATCAGAGTGACGAGATCGGGCTCTGGGAGTCCAATTTCCCTCTATACCTTTTTCCCCAAATCCACCATTTTCCAGAATTCGCCCTCAAATGTTAGGCACATTACCTCCCTGACCAAAGAGCTATAGTTTCATAATCCAAAAAAATTATGTTCTCCATTACACCCGAAGCCATTGACCAAATGATGCAGATATCCAGAGACGAATCCCACTCTCTCCTCACCATTGAATTTTTAATAGAAATATACCAGAACCCGTCTTTTCCCTAAAGAGCACAAATTTTCGAGATTTTCCTCCCACAAGATGCTCAACTCCCGAAGAAAAATCCTCCTTACCATTCCTCCATATTTTCAGAAAAAGGAAACCAGATTATTTCTTCGCTATGTTGTCTGATCGGCTATTTCTCAAACGAATGAGTAGATGAACCTATTTTGGGTTTCCTGTCCATTTTCTCTACTAAAGAAAAAGTCACCACTCAATTTGATTACAATGGTTTCTTGGCCGAGAACATGCATGAGCAACTGTTCAAATTCCCCACAGAGGGCATGTTCTGGTATTATTCAATACTGGCCTCCATGTTCATGTTTTATCAACCGGATAAATTGTCCTTTCTCATGCAGAAAATGGACCAGGATGGAAAACCGCAAGCTGTAACCTCTTGGACTTCATTGCCCAGAAGGAACTCCACAGAGTTTAGTTTTAAAATTTTTATTGAGTTGTTCTATCACCCAGTAGTCATCATGCTTAGTGATATACTAGAGCCAAGGATAAATGAGGATAGACAAATATTTTTACACCTTTTGGATCTTGCTAAGACTGGAGATTGGTTCTTGTATCAAAATAACACAGAAATTAGAGTGTATGGTTGTGAGTTAGCTCCATACAAGTTGCCCAAGTACTTTCCTATTCGGATATTTTCACTGGAATATATCTACCAAATGATAAATTTAGATGATATTGATTTTGTATCTCTGAAAAAGAAACAACAGATGAGGATCAAGGGGAAAATAGGACCTTTTATCTACAACAATTGAGTTGTTGGAGAAGAGGCAGACACAGTATTAAAAGAGATGAAATTTAGTACCAGTTTTACTTGGCACTATGATCCATGTGGGATCATTGCAGAGATGAGATCTAAGAAAAAAATCTCACCTTATGCTCACATACTCAAACCAAAAATTGAGAAGTATGTGAACCAGACAGAGTGGGAAGAAAATACCCTGGAAGACACTAAACAATAGAAAGCTTCTTCAGTCATTATCTCACAAAAAATCACGCCATAGGTGCCAAAGGAAAAAATAATGAGGAAGGATGCTTCTCCTTCAATCAATGAAGTATCCGCAGAGGATTTTCAAGTATACAGTAAGATGCCTAAAACAACTCACAACACTCATAGGTCTGGGGACGAAGAGACCCAGTCTGCCAAAGTGGTCGAGGGAGAAAGTACACCACTTCCTTCAAGCGACCATCAGATGATATCTACTTCTTATTCAAAGAAACAGACTGATACAAATGTGACCACCCAACCTCCACAGGGGTCTGTAAAGCTGAGCATTTTTTAGAAATACGATATGATCAAAAAGAAGAACCAGATACTGACGAGCAACACGTATGCTCAGTTCTAGAAGAAAATGTCTACAACACAGCACAAATTGTTATCATCTTTTGATATAGAGAAAGGAAGAATTCACATGGAATTTTTATAGGCACAAGTACCCCATCCTAAGTAAATCTTGGACTATAAGAGGGAAACACTTGAATTTAACACCAGTGATGTACATCCAGCTAATCAGATGGATTTACACAGACAGACGAGAGAAATGGTTTTCTCAACTTTGTCAAATGCTTCTACCTCAGCTGCAAAACTACGGGTCTCTCTAAACAATGTTCAGACTCTATTGAAGTTGGAGAAGATATCATCTTTTGCAAAAGATAACAGGATCAAATCTTTAAAAGAATTGGTGCTCAAGATTTGATATGATCCCTCAAATGTGAAAGCAGTGGAGGAAATGCTCAAGAAAAAGAACGTTGATATTTCATCTCTAAGAAAACAATTGAAATTTCCACCCATAGAGGATGCACAAGCCAAAGAGATCGTTGAGGCAGAAGATGACAAAGAAGAATTGCTAAAACTAATTATGCAACAGAATGCACAGATAAAGGAACTAGAAGGAGAAAGAACAGTCCACACCCATGGAAGTCATTCCACTGAGTGTTGTTCCTCTCACAGGAGTCAGCACAACAACAGTATCAACAACCACTGTAGCCAAAATCCCATCAACAATCCCCCTAACAGCTCTGGAAAAAACTATAGAATTAGCAAAATCAATGGAAGAAATGAATCTGCAAGGAACAAAGATCAACAGAATAGAAAAAGGAGGTTGAAAACCTCCAGGAGATTAAGTCTTCCTACCATACAAGCTACAATATTGAGAGGCAAGTGTCGTAAAAGATCAAGCAGGAAGTACAACAACTTCAGAAACAAACCATGGGAGGCAAAACATAAGCAGAGGCTAAGGAAAATATTTGGACAGATATCTCCAAATCCATAAATGAAATATGGCCCATGGTGTAAATCATGTTCGAGTAGCATGAGTTGGTGCTGAGGAGAAGGATGGCCATTGACAAGATAAAAGGAGAACTGGGTAAAATGGCCACTGAAGCTAATGAAATCATTAAGTTTATTAATTTAAAGGCTAAGGAAGTGATGGAAGACTTGAAAATTTAGGACAGAACAAAAACTATCCTCGAAGTCAAAAGAGTTTTGACCAACAGAGGATTGATTATGCAGCTGGAGGAGAAAGATCAGAACATGGATATCAGGGTCCAAAGATTTTTCAACAAGATTGAGGTGTTACAGAAGAAAGGTCTTCCTGGTTTGTTGGTTCTAAACGACAAGTTGATGACCCTCCCTAACTACAAGCAGAAGATTTTCATGGTGGCCAAGGACAATTACAATTTTTTTGGTATATAGGGTAGCATCAAAGGCAAGGAGTTCCTAGAGACTTTGCAGTCGGACCTTAGTATTCATCACAAGATCAAATATATTTTCATCATCAAGCCTAGTTTTGCTAAATATATAGAAATGGATGAAATTTACCGAAGATTGCTTAAAGTCACCATTCCTAGTCAGCAAAGATGGGAGGAGTTGTGCACTTTGATCGAATGAGGGATGAGGTGTACAGTGCAACTCAACAGGCAGAACAATAAATTTCATGTGAATGACTCACCAATGGCCTTCCCCAAAATCAACATGACGGATACAACAGATCATCATCAGTTCCTACACTTTTGCATATTGTTATCTAGTTAGTTAGATTTAGAATCTGCCACATCTTGGTCAGTTAATGATAGGGTCATTTGTAATTTTTGTGATACTTCAAACTTCAAAGTAGTGAGGGTTGATTTTTACGTCCTATCAAGCTATAAGCACTGTAATTTTTATCAAGAGATCTTCCAGTAATATAAAGAGACATTTCACAGGATTCCTACGTGTCATTTGTTGGTGAAGTTTTCTATTCTCAATTGAATGTGTCTCTCTCTTAGTTATCATCTTGTTTTCTAACTTGATCATTTAAAAGGACTTAAAGTTGCATAATTTTCCTTTGCGTACTCTATTCCTATCTTTTAAATATCTAAGTGTTTTTCTTCTTATGTTGTAGTCAAGAAATTCTTAAATGCCTCTTGGTTATAATTAATCAATCTTGCCTTTTTTCTGTTGTCCATCATTTTATTTCTAAAGAATCCAATAGTTTCATTATCCTTCCCTGTGAAAAGAATCTTTACATATGTTCTTTGATCTCTACCTTTATAAAATAGACCCCATATACCAATGAATGCATAAAACCTTTCAGCCATTTTATAAAAACAAATGACTCAGTCCTATATATTTTAACTAGCCTAATATTTGAATTTAAAACAAAGTTAAATCTTATGGAGAGATCCCTCTCTAAAACTGGTAGGGCTAGATCCTAGTTTCGAAGTGGTTGGATAAAGTTACCTCTAGTAAGTTTCTTCTACTTTCCAACAACATATGGGAATTTACAGAGTGATAACATAATCGACGACCATACTAGGGAACTGCACAAACATTCCATCCCTTGTTTTCTTTCCCCTAAGATAAAGGAAACATTATTTCTGAACTAATCACAAACCCTAAATTCATATAGAGATAAGGTTCAGAGGTTGTTAAAGTTTGTGTATGTTAGTTAAATATTCCTAAAAACAAAAAAATCATCATCAACATTCTGGATCCTAAAAGAGTTTTCACTAGATCTCATCCAGACCCAAAACCTGTAATAGTAACAGACAATCCCAAAATATTACTCAAGAAGAAAAACACTACAAAGGTTTCCGGGAGTCACAGCCCACTTCTAAGGTCGCCTTCTCTCCTAGAGAATTTAGTTTCTCTTCAAGATCTCGAGTTTGATATATATTTTCAACAAAGCCTTTTCAGGACAAAATCTGACAGTTTTTTCAGTGAAACAGTTTTAGATCAAACCGTCTTTCAGCCCAGGACCCCTGAAATACACTCTCCCAGAGCTGAAGCTGATCAACATTTTTGCCTTGAATCTGATAAGATTAAAGCCCTAGTTGTGAATCTTGGTCAAGCCTTAGAAAAACTCCACCTTCAGCAGTCAGTCGAACTTCCTGCTTTAACTATTGTCACAATTTCTGTTAAACCTAAACCAGGTCACTCCATTCCTCCCTTCCCTTCATCTTCTATAGTTTTAATCACTACCTCTCCTATCACATAGGTTGTGGTTCAACCCCCTCCACCAATCATGGCAGCAAGATATGCTCCATTGGTGTTGGTTGCCCCTTTACATGAAATTCCTCAATATTATCGAACCAAACTCCCTTAGTTTGATAGTACTGGTCCTCTAAATGCACAACAACATGTTGACAAAATGAACGATTATTTTGATTTACAGGAAGTGGATGAAGATGATGTGAAGATGAGACTATTTGCACAATGTTTGACTGGAGATGTGAAAAAATGGTTCAAGGCCTTACATGCTGCTACCATAACTGACATTGTTGTTTTTTATCGAGCTTTCCTTGACAGGTGGAAGAAGAAGAAAACTCCTCTCCAGATCCTATCATAATATGAGAACATGAGACGAAACCAAGGAGAGACAGTGCAAGATTATTGCACTCGTTTCAACAATCTGTACAATGCAATTACAACTAATATCAAACCACCACAAGGTTTGGCATTAATAAAATTCCCTGATGGATTTGATGCAAACATGCCTTATCAAATAAGGGAGAGAAATGTTGCAACTTTGGAAGACATGCAGAAAAGTGTCGTCAGTGTATATGCAAATCTTTTGGGCATAAGGGCCAGGTAGAAAATAGAAAGGAAGGTCACTATAAAAGAACAACATTCCACTTCCTCATCAGATGCCAAAATAGATTCTCTAGCCAGATCTATGGAAAAAATGATGGAGAGACTCATTGTAGCTGACAAAAACCCGCGTAGGGATAACCAAGCCTCTACTCAAATTTGAAACCTAAACTTTAGATAAAATCCACCACAAATCAGGCAAAGAGATCCTAGAGATCAAAGAGAGCAGAGGGGGCCTGATCAGCAGATCAGACCACCCCTCTAGGAGAATTATGCCAATGATAGGGAGGAGTTAATTGAGGAGTTTCATGACACTCATATAAACCTCATGGGTGATCATGATCACGATCATGAATCCATTTTCCTCACCCAGGAAGAGCACGATATGTTTCTCCCTTCACAAACAGAGGTCAATGAGGAAGCTGAGGAAATAGAACAACAGGCCTTTGAGAACATTATAATGGAGGTTCACAGGTAGTATAAACTGAGGAGAAAGAAGGCAAATGAGAACTCTCTGAAGAAGGCTATTGAAACCAACAAAACTTCAAAAAACCCTCCCAAGAAAGTCCCTGAGAGAAACAATGTTGAAACTCATACACAAAAAACTCCAGAAATACTACAAAGAGAAAATCAGACTAAATTTTCATCAACCAATCAACCAAGGGAACTTGGTCACAGAGCTCCGATAGATAAACCAGAGGTACAGATCCTAAGAAAATCCTCCATTAATTTCATCCTTGAAGGGGAACTAGCTAAATTGAAGATTGCCATTCCTGTCTCTGAGCTGATGAACAAGAACACTTATAGGTGTGAGGTGATTAAAGCTTTAAGCATTTAACTCGAGATAGGTACTAAGGATTTGAATGTTGGATCTATAAATCACTCGGACACAGTAAATATTGTTGATGACTGACCAAAGCTCCTGTTTGGTCCTGAAGTTGATGGTCAAATTGATAATGGTGTTGTGGCCCCTTTTTACATCAACCTAAACATCCACAATCTAATATTACACAACGCTATGCTGGATTCGGGTGCCTCTCACAACCTAATGCCCAAAGCTGTGATGGAAAATTTAGGACTCGAGGTCACCAGACCCTTCAAAGATTTTCATTCTTTCGACTCCAACAAGGTTAAATGTATATGCTTGATCAAAGACTTATGCATTAGATTAGCTCAAATCCTAGCAAAGAATATGGTAATGGATATAGTAGTTGCAGATATTCCCCCAAAATACGATATGTTATGGGGAGCTAAGCTAAAAGGAACCCTGCAGCTAGATATGTCCTACTCCACCATCCCGGTATTTGGACAACAGAGGAGACTATATACATAAACCTTGATGAAGTATATGGTCAGTAGTCAGGAAAACCCACATAACTATCCATTATACTCTGCACACTCCGATCTGGATTCTTTCATCCTGTACAATGATGGTGATTTGGAAGAACAAATTTCTTAGCTAGAAGATGATATACATGATTCAAAAGAAGATAAAGCGATCATTGAGGCAAGAGAGACTGAAATGGTGGAAAGTGAGGAAATTCCACCCAATTTTTGGAGCATGGATTTCGTTGGTGTTGTGAGTAAAGAAGGAGATGGAGCTGGAGTTTGGTTGCATAATCATAGATCAAGGTATTCTGAGATTCATTCTTACAAACTAAATTTCCAATGCACTAACAATGTGGCTAAGTACGAGGCTCTGATGCTCGGCCTGAAACTACTAAAAAAAGTTGGTGCCAAACAGATCATGGTAAGGGGTGATTCTGAACTGATTATCAAGAAAATCAAAGGTAAGTATGCAGCTAAACACCCCATACTTAGGGATTATAGGAATGTTCTTTTGGATTCTCTTCAATGCTTTACTGAAATCGACTTGCAGGTAATTCCTAGAGGACAAAACATACTGGCAGATGGACTGGCTACATCGATAGCTACCTGCAAAATTCCTTTTCATCCCACTTGCAAGTACACAATGGAGGTGAAGTGAAGACCAACCATTCCTGACAACATCAGATACTGGCAGGTATTTGGAAATGATGATCAAATTGAAGACTTCCTACAGTGTAAGAATGATTTCAAATGTACAAACGTAGATTTAAAAAATGATGATGAGATTGTAAATAAATCTGTTTCTGAAAGTGGTAGTGTAAATAATGTAGATTCCAAAGAGCTCAATGAAATTAAAGTAGATGCAGATGAGTTGAATGAAAATGAGATAGATTCTGGTATTCTAGAGTTGAAAATTAATGTTTTACCTAGAGGTCTAGTTCTGCTAGAAGACTTGTTCGATTTTAACGATGTAGCCAAAAAACTGAAAATTGAAGCTAGTGGTAAAGAGGTTGAAGAGTGAAACATAGGAACAAAAGAAAAACCCAAGATGATAAAACTTTCTAAATCTCTACCCCCTGAGCAAAAACGCAAATACATTGAACTTTTTAAGGAATATGTGGATGTTTTTGCCTGGGGTTATGAGGACTTAAAATCCTACGACACAAGTATCATACAACATCAGATTCCCATAAAAGAAGAACACAAACCTTTCAGGTAGAAACTTAGGAGAATAAATCCTAAATTACTTCCCCTGATAGAGAAAGAAATCAAAAAGATATATGATGAAAAAATCATAGTCCCCTTGAGATTTTCCAAATAGGTTTCTAACCTAGTTCCTACCAGGAAGAAAACTAGCGAGATCAAACTTTGCATAGATTTTAGGAATCTGAACAAAGTCTCTCTTAAAGACAATTACCCTCTTCCCAAAATGGACCACATTTTACAAAATGTGGTTGGGGCCAGTAGGATCTCCTTACTAGATAGTTTCTCGGGCTACAACCAAGTCCCTGTCCACCCAGAAGATCAAGAGAAAACCACATTCACTACACCTTGGGGAACCTTCATGTATGTGAAGATGCCTTTTGGTTTGATGAACGTTGGTGCCACTTTCCAAAGAGAAATGGATATTGATTTTGTTGACGAAACAGGGAGATTTATAGTCCTTTATCTGGATGATGTGACTTTCTACTCCAAATCTGACAAGGAACACTTGCTACACCTCAGACGCATGTTCAAGAAGTGCATGAAATTTGGGATTTCATTGAATCCTAAGAAAAACCTTTTCGGGTTAGAGGAAGGCAAACTACTGGGACACATAATCTTGAAAGACATAATTAAAATAGATCCCAACAGGATAGAAGCCATCCATAAGGTGGAACACCCTAGGAACATCAAAGAACTACAATAATTCATTGGAAAAATAAATTTCCTTAGAAGGTTCATACCAAACCTAGCCAAACTTCTCAGGAACATCACTAATATGTTGAAAAAAGACACAAAAATCAAATGGAACACTAAATCCAAATAGTCATTTGAGCAAGTGAAACATGCACTCACCCAAGCCCCTGTTGTGATCAGCCCAGTTTACACCAAAGACTTTTATATTTTCTCTTTTGCATTTGAACACACCATAACAGTTGTGATGTTGCAGAAAAACGATAAAGGGTACAAACAACCCATAATGTTTTTCAACAAATATTTGAGAGATGTTGCTTTGAACTATAACATAATGGAGAAGCAAGATTTTGCTCTGGTAAAAGCCATAAATGACTTCAGAGTCTATATTCTTCATTCTCAGATGATTTCATATGTTCCAAACACAGTGGTTAAGGATATCCTGACCCAGGATAATCTAGATGGTAGAAGAGGAAAATGGATTGTGGTTATTCTGGAATACGACATTGAAATAAAACCTACTAAACTGATCAAAGGACAGGGTTTGGCCAAATTAATGGTGGAGTCTATTTTTCATGCTCTAGATATTAATTTTTTGGCTACAGTTGATGGACTGGAAGAGAAGGCGACTCCAAATGAAAAAGAGATATTCTTAAAATACCCTTGGTACGCAGACCTCATTTTTGTACTCCAAAATTTACAAGCTCCTCCTGGTTTGACTAGGACCAAAGCCATATTTGTTTAATTGAAAGCATTGAAATTTTTTATTCTATAAGGTAATCTCTATTGGAAAGACCCTGGTGGTATCTTGCTTAATTTCTTGTTAAAAGACGAAGCTGAAAAAGTTCTTCAAGATTTTCATGCAAGAGACTGTGGTGGGCACCTGAGCTAGAAGAACACAGCTTACAAGATTCTGAGAGCTGGTTTTTACTGGCCTACATTGTTTGTTGACGTCCACCAGAAGGTTACTTCTTTCCACAAGTGCAGGATTTTTGAAGGTAAAAGGAAGCTTTTTCCACTCCCTATGAAACCTATCTCAGTTGTTGCTGCTTTCCAACAATCGGGTTTAGACTTCATTGGTGAAATACATTCGTCCTCCCCAGGCCAACACAAGTGGATCCTCATGGCCACAGACTACTTCACCAAGTGGATCGAGGTTGTGCTGTCCAGGAAAGCTACTGACTCTGTTATCATCATGTTTTTAGAAACTAACATCTTGTCTCATTTTGGATGCCCCAGAAAAATTATAGTTGACAATGCAACGGCTTTCAGATCCAAAAGTCTCATAGATTTTTGTAGTTAATATCGCATTACTCTGGGACACTCAATAGCTTATTATCCACAAGGAAATGGGCTAGCTCAATCTGCAAACAAAATTCTGGTGAAAATTCTCAGGAAAACACTGCAATAAAATAAGAAATCGTGGCATAATAAGTTGGTTTTTGCACTCTGGGCCAATAGAATAAGCACCAAAAGAGCAATTGGTATGTCTACATACCAATTGGTATATGTCACTGAAGCAGTTTTTCCCCATTCATTAGGAGTCCCTATCATGAAACTATTGCAGGAAGTGCAAGTAGAACCAAATGATGTTCAATGGAGGATAAATCAAATGATTAATTTAATGCAGTCGAGAGAAGAGGTATACAACAAGACTCAGGTCATCAAGGAGAACATCAAAAAGATTTTTGACAGAAGGACTAAAGAAGATGATTTTGAGTTAGTCAACTTGGTTCTCAAATGGGATTCTAGAAATGAGCATAAGGGTAAGCACGAAAAATTTGATAGCTTATGGAAACGACCTTACACCATTCATGCGTTCAGAGGAAATAATGCATTTTTTCTCAAAAACAGTGATGGAACAGACCTGCCAGGTGGAATAGTTAATGGCAGGATGTTAAAGCATTACTTGCCTCCCCAATAGAGATCTCATGAATCCATTTTTATTTGTACATACCATTTCCCTTTTTATTCAGGTTTTGTGTGGGTGACACTGATCAGATGGTTGAAGCCCACAGCGAAGGCCCTAAGCCACCGATCCATGCCACCAAGTTTCCAAAATAAAAACAAAAATCAAATAGTAGCTATAAAGAAAATGGAGGAAAACCTTTGCAGACATCAGAAAGCAGGTTCTTGGCACTTCACAAGGAGAGTACCATCCCCAGGTGGAGTTGATATTATAACCCTATAATTTATAGGATCATTTGGTGACTAGAAAATTTTCACTATTGATGTATGTTATCTTTCCAATAATATTTCATTCATGCAAATTATTTTCAAAAGAAAAGAGAGGAAAACGAAAAGATGAGAAAAAGAGTAAAAGAGGGCATAAAAGAAAATGGATAAAAGCCCCATGAAATAACAAGGACTTAAATCCATACAGTTTAATCATGGTTAAGTCTCTTTGAATTTATGTTCATCTGTCTACTGAATAAACCTGGCTAAACTATTTAATCTTAACTAGGTAGTAGGTTAGTTAGTGAATAAATTTGATCAAATTGTTCAATCTTGATCAAATAGCCCTAGAGTAGAGTAATTCCTTATCCCAATAGTCTAATCTGGGCTAATTGAGTAGTTAGGCACGATAGGACATAGGTTAGCCAATCTTTCCTTCAATAAATATGTTTGATATTCAATAAAATCCATGATTTTGATGTTTGGGTTATGTTTCCTAACTCCATGGTGACCAAAGCAGGTGAAACAATGCACAAAACCCACAAAAACACTAAGCCTAAGTTTTTGATGCACATATTAAGTCGTACCTGGGGACTAAAGATTGCACAAAGATCTACGGCTGAGTCATTGGTGCCTAGATTTACGGCTAAGATGAAATTTCATACCCCTACACCGTTCTACCTTTAACTGTGGGGGGGGGTCTAGAATTGTGATTAACAAGTGTGCACAGATCTACAGTCAGCCTAGCAGTGTGCAGATGGATGGTCTACAACGAATTCCAGACCCCCCCCCGACCTTTCTGCATTTAACAGTGGGGGGGGGGGGGTCTGATATGATGGATAAAGAGCATTCTTATATCAACAGTTTATCTAGAAATGCTCAGATCAACGATCATCATGAGATCTAGGACCCCCCCAACCTTCTTACTTTTAACGATTGTGGGGGGGGGGGGTCCAGAATGAGGCAGATTTCTCAGCGGGATCCATCCCAGTGTGTCATTGATCAATTGCATTGGACTTTCCCTTTGCCCCAAACCTTTTACCGCTTCCCATCCTTTCCAATTTACCACCACCACTTCATGATTCCACATCTCAATATCCATCTTCGCCTGTCTTATCCATCCACTTGTTACAGGTCATGTCTCACTCTCTTATTACCCAATCATCATCTTCCACATCATCCAGGTACACATGTCATACGTCTTTCGCCTACCTCCTCACGCTTCAAATGAACCGTTGGCCATTTATTACAGGCCACATACCCATTTTTCTATTGACCTGTCCCTGCACCCAACAGATACCCATTTACTCAATTTTAACCCATTTTCCGTCATACACATTCTGCTCACACTCTCTACGCACTAGAAAACTCAGTCCCCTCGCCTCTGCAACTATTTTCCCAGCAATAGCTATTACCTACTAATGTTTGTTTTAGTGTGCAGGTACCTATCGAAATCAATGGCGCCTAAGACTAAAAAATCAAACGTTGAGGAAAATCCATTCCTCCTATCGATCTCGACTAGATCCCATTAGCCGACAAGGATTATTTGATCTCAGAAACCTAGTGTGAATTTGAACTCACTGAACTGTGGTCATGGTTTAAAGACACCTTCATCGATCAGAGTGACACGATAGGGCTCTGGGAGTCCAATTTCCCTCTATACCTTTTTCCCCAAATCCACCATTTTCCAGAATTCACCCTCAAATTTTAGGCACATTACCTCCCCCACCAAAGAGATATAATTTCATCATCGAAAAAATTGTGTTCTCCATTACACCCAAAGACATTGATCAAGTGATGCAGATATCCATAGACGAATCCCACTCTCTCCTCACCATTGAAGTTTTAACGGAAATATACCAGAACCTATCTTTTCCCCAAAGAGCACAAATTTTTGGGCTTTTCCTTCCACAAGATGCTCAAACCCTAAAGAAAAATCCTCCTCACCATTCCTCCATATTTTTAGAAAAAGGGAACCAGATTATTTCTTCACTATGTTGTCTGCTCGGCCATTTCTCAGATGAATGGGTATATGAACCTATTTTGGGTTTCCTATCCATTTTCTCTGCTGAAGAAAAAGTCACCACTCATTTCGATTACAGCGGTTTCTTGGCCAAAAACATGCACGAGCAACTATTCAGATTCCCCACAGAGGGCATGTTCTGACATACTTCAATACTGGCCTCCATGTTCATGTTTTATCAACCAAATAATTCTCCTTCCTCATATAGAAAATGGACCAGGATGGAAAACCGCAAGTTGTAACCTATTGGACTTCACTGCTTAGAAGGAAATCCACAGAGTTTAGTTTTAAAAAGTTTATTGAGTTGTTCTATCACCCTGTGGTTAGCATTCTTAGTGATAGACCAGAGCCAAGGATAAACAAGGAGATCCAAATATTTTTACACCTTTTGGATCTCGCTAAGACTGGATATTGGTTCTTGTATCAAAATCACACAGAGATTAGAGTGTATGGGTGTGAGTTAGCTCCATACAAGTTTCCCAAGTACTTTCCTGTTTGGATATTTTCACTGGAATATATCCTCTAAATGATATTCAGATGATATTCATTTTGTATCTCTGAAAAATAAACAAAAGATGAGGATCAAGGGGAAAATATGACCTTTTATCTGCAACAATCGAGTTGTTGGAGAAGAGGTGGAGAAAGTATTAAAAGAGATGAAATTTAGTACCAGTTTTACCTGGAACTATGATCCATGTGGGATCATTACAAAGATGAGATCTAAGAACAAAATCTCACCTTATGCTCACATACTCAAACCAGAAATTCAGAAGTATGTGAACCGGACATAGTGGGAAGCAAATACCCTGGAAGACATTGAACAATAGAAAGCTTCTTCAGTCACTATCTCACAAACAATCACACCATAGGTGCCAAAGGAAAAAATAACAAGGAAGGATGCTTCTCCTTCTATCATTGAAGTATCAGTAGAGGATTTCACGTATACAGTAATAGGCCTAAAACAACTCACAACACTCACAGGTCTGGGGAGGAAGAGACTTGGTCTGCCAAAGTGGCTGAGGGAGAAAGTACACCACTTCCTTCAAGCGGACATCAGATGATATCTATTTCTTCTTCAAAGAAGTAGACTGATACAATTGTGACCACCCAACCTCCATAGGGGTCTATAAAGATGAGCGTTTTTTAGAAATATGATATGATAAAAAAGAAGAACTAGATGTTGACCAACAACACGTATGCTCAGTTCTAGAAGCAAACATATACAACACATCACAGATTGCTAACATCTTTTGATACATAGAAAGGAAGAATGCACATGGAATTATTATAGGCACATGTACCCCATTGATCCGGATTATTTTCGGCACGAAATGAGAGCAGAGATATAACATAGAAATATTCAGAGATATTGCAAGAGAGACAACAATATAACAGAGATATAGCGGAACTATAAAAAGAGTCACAGATATACAGTAATACACGATTTCTATTAATGAAATAAATGTACAGAGACTGCAAAAGTACAGAGTGAAAGACTCGCTCGAATGGTGGTAGATTATCTCTGAGAAGAGATGTGACGGCTACTCGCATTCGCAAGAAGATGATTACAATGAGGCTCTAGAGGAATTTTTACAATAAACGGGAATGCCAAAAGTCCTAGACATCCAAACACCTAACCCTAGGAGATGAAGCGCCAAAAGTCACGTGGGCCCCGTTTGGGTAAGTGAGTACATCAACTTCCCGGGGTCGTAACTTTTGCTTACGATCTCTGTTTTAGGCGTGTGATAGCTCGTTGGAAAGGTATTGTCGAGGAGATTCATTTTGGGGGCTCAATTATGCCTTCAACTATCATTGAGAACCTCGATCTTGAAAAAAATTCATTTGGACCCTCAAAATGGCCTCGAAAGTTAAAACCTGCTAAAAATAGTAAATTGCCAAAATGGCCAGAAAACTATTTTGAGCCATTTGGAAATGGTGGGTGGCCACCGATATCCACCTGGATCACCCATCCTAAGGAAATATCGGACTATAAGAGGGAAACACTTGAATTTAACACCAAATATGTACATCCAGCTAATCAGATGGATTTACACATACAGATGGGAGAAATGGTTTTCGCAACTTTGGAAAATGCTTCTACCTCAGATGCAAAGCTACAGGTCTCTCTAAACAATGTTTAGACTCAGTTGAAGTTGGAGAAGATATCATCTTTTGCAAAAGATAAGAGGATCAAATATTTAGAGGAATTGGCCCTCAAGATTGGATATGATCCCTCAAATGTGAAAGCAGTGGAGGAACTTCTCAGGAAAAAGAACGTTGATATTTCATCTCTAAGAAAGAAATTGAAATTTCCACCCATAGAGGATGCACAAGCCAAAGAGATTGTTGAGGCAGAAGATGACAAAGAAGAATTGCTAAAACTAATTATGCAGCAGAATGCCCAGATAAAGGAAATGGAAGCAGAATTGGAAAGACTATTGAAGGAGAAAGAACAGTCCACACCCGTGGAAGTCATTCCACTTAGTGTTGTTCCTCTCACAACAGTCAGCACAACAACATTATCAACAACCACTACAGCCGAAATCCCATCAGCAACCCCCCTAACAACTCTGGAAAAAACTGTAGAATTAGCAAAATCAATGGAAGAAATGACTCTGCAAGGAACATATATCAACATACTGAAAAAGGACTTTGAAAACCTCTAGTAGCTTGAGTATTCCTACCAGAAAAGATACAATATTGAGAGGCAAGCGTCAAAAAAGCTTAAGAAGGAAATACAACATCTTCATAAACAAACCGTGGACAACAAAACATTAGCAAAGGCTAAGGAAAATATTTGGATAGATATCTCCAAATCCATAAACGAAATATGGCCCATGGTGCAAATCATGTTTGAGCAGCATGAGCTGGTGTTGAGGAGCAGGATGGCCATTGAAAATATAAAAGGAGAATTGGGTGAAATGCCCACTGAAGCTAATGAAATCATTAAGTTTCGTAATTCAAAGACTAAGGAAGAGCTGGAAGACTTGAGAATTGAGGACAGAACAAAAACTATCCTCGAAGTCAAAAGAGTTTTGACCAAAAGAGGATTGATGATGTAGCTGGAGGAGAAAGCTCAAAACATCGATATCGGGGTCCAAAGATTTTTCAACAAGAATGAGGCATTACAGAAGAAAGGTATTCCTATTTTGTTGGTTCTGAACGACAAGCCGATGACCCTCCCTGACTACAAGCAGAAGATCACCATGGTGGCCAAGGACAATTCCAAGTTTTCCGGTATACAGGGTAGCATCACAGGTAAGGAGTTCCTAGAGACTTTGCAACCAAACCTCAGTATTCAACACCAAATCAAATATATTTTCATAATCAATCCTACTTTTTCTAAATATACATAAATGGATGAAATCTATCGAAGACTGCTCAAAGTCACCATTCCCAGTCAACAAATATGGGAGGATCTATGCACTTTGATTGAATGAGGGATGAGGCGTATAGTCCAACTCAGCATCCAGAACAGTAAATGTCACGTGAATGACTCACTAATGGACTTCCCCAAATCAGCATGACGCTTACAACAGATCATCATCAATTCCTACACTTTTGCATCTTGTTATCTAGTTAGTTAGATTTAGAATCTACCATGTCCTGGTTAGTTAATGACAGGGTCATTTGTAATTTTTGTGATAAATACTTCAAACTTCGAAGTAGTGAGGGTTAATTTTTACGTCCTAACGAGTTGTAAGAAATTTAATTTTTATCAAGCTATCTTCTAGTAATATAAAGAGACATTTAACAGGATTCTTGCATGTCATCTATTGGTGAAGTTTTCTATTGTCATTTGAATGTGTATCTCTCTTAGTTATCATTTTGTTTTCTAACCTGATCATTTAAAAGGAGTTAAAGTTGCAGAATTTTCATTTGCGTACTCTGTTCCTAGATTTTAAAGATCTAAGTGTTTTTCTTCTTATGTTGTAGTCAATAAATTCTTAAATCCTTCTTGGTTATAATTAATCTATCTCGCCTTTTCCTATTGTCCATCATTTTATTTCTAAAGAATCCAATAGTTGCATTATCCTACCTTGTGAAAAGAATCTTTACATTTGTTCTTTGATCTCTACCTTTATAAAATAGACCCCATAGCCCAATGAATGCATAAAACCTTTCATCCATTTTATAAAAACAAACGACTTGGTCCTACATATTTTCACTAGCCTAATATCTGAATTTAAAACAAAGTTAAATCTTACAGAGAGATCCCTCTCTGAAACTGGCAGGGCTAGATCCTAGTTTCTAAGTGGTTGGATAAATTTACCTCTTATTCTACTTTCCAACAATCTCTAGGAATTTACAGAGTGATAACAAACCCATCATACAACTCAACGCCTCTAGAGTGTTGAGGATCTGGACCATGGGATCTAGTGTCACGTGTCCCCTCCTGTCGATGGACAGGATGTTTTCTATTCTTTGAAACTTTGGGAAACTCGTCTCCTCTGCAACTATGCCTCCAAATTGTCAGATAGACGAACTTTTGGACTACCTTAGATCTCCTAACAGGTTTCCTAAAAAATAGACAGTCTAGATCCACTTTGATTCCCCAGGACTCCAGGAAACTCGTCTCCTTTGCGCTCAACACATAAAAATTCTTGAACTTACGAAATATGAAAGATGTCACGGTTAACCACCATGCAACTTACATGGATCTAACGGTGGTTGTAGCCTGGAATCAGATCTAATGGCTAGGATATTTTATCCTTTGTGCGTACTCCTCCTTATGTGTGAACCGAGATCTAACAGTCCAAATCGCCTTAGACAACTGATCGGACGGAAGTTGTGGCTCATCCTCCGCATTAGTTGTTTTTTCCTTCTAGTGAAGTATTATTCAATAAATTTCAAAGGATATGACCCTAGATATCCTCCTGCAAGGTTGTCTGCTTAGCCTTGGCTTGTGCTTTTGAAAAACATTTCTCCTCTTGAGATTTTCCAACTTCAAGGGACTTAAGCCTTGGCACAAACTTGCGCTTCTCTAAAAATTTGAACTCGAAAGGTTCCCCTCCTCTGCGCTCTTTGCACTCTGTCTTCCTTGGCATTTTTTCAACACTTTCCAAGCATTGGCCCGACACGTGCCTTGCATAGGTCTTCTGTGCACACTTTCACTACTTCTCTTGAAATTTGTAGTTGTTCAAACTTCTAAGGGTCTAGGCCCTTTGATTTTTCAAATTAATTCTTGTGCCCTCCTGGCACTTTGTGCTCATCCTCCCAAGCTTGACCAACACTTTAGTAGTTTGTTGGTTTTGTGCACTCCTTGCACAGCTTCACCTCCTAAATCTTGATCTCTGAAAATTCACTTTCGCACTCCTTGCACTCACTATGAATACTTGCACTGATCCTCCTGAGATTTAAATTATGGTGTGCCCTCTTGGAAACCTTCTCACAGAAACTCAAAATAGAGATATCGCACACTCCTTTCACCTACTCAATGCACTCCTTGCAGAGCCTTCCTCAGAGTGTTCAGTAACTCTGGTATGTCTTCTTGGGAAAAGTTTCTATTCTAAGCTTTAAAACGGGTTTGGTGTGCCCACCTAGGATGCTCCTCACATAAATCTAAACATAGTTATCACACACTCCTTGTGTTGGAATTTTATATTTCTCTAACAACTCTAAGGTGCACTCCTTGCGCATCCATGAGATCCTAAAACCCCTCAGAAACTACAGACGGAGAATTTTTCCTAATCCTACAAATTCAAACATACTTGCACATCTAGCATTCATATAAAAACATATTAAAAGAACATTCAGAAAGTAAACATTCATCACACAGATAAATGCACAAAAACCTCATATGCAGGAAAAAACTTATTTTGTATTCATTCTCAATGCTCTATACAATGTTTACAAGGCTAGACTGCAACTAAGTCTTATCTCTTTCTCCTCTCCTCTCTTTCTCTCTCATGAGCTAACAACCAACTCTCTGAATTTTTGATACAAAATATATTTTTAAAAAGGAGGGTCTTCTCACGCCTTCCTCCATCTACCTCATTAAATTACATTTAAGAAACATCTAGTCTGAATCAGATCTAGATCCACCTAGCTATCAACCATTAAAGGAAACACTACACATTACAATAACTCTCATGTACAAAGATAGTGGCTCAGATTTCCTTGAGCCTTAACACTTAATTTCATTAAATTGAATTTAAATTTTTAATTCAGTTTCAAAATTAGAAAGGCCTGGCATGTCCTTCTTTGTGATCCTCTCCCTCTAAGTGCACTGATGCACTGTCTTGTTGATGCATTGACGCATTTGCTAAGGTGGAGTGATGCTTCTGCATCATAAACCCTAACTGTTAGGGACACATTGTGCCCCATCATGAAACAAAGATCACATAGGCATGTTTATAAGACCATGAGCTATAGCATCTAACTTGAGGACCTATAAATACATGTAAAGTTAGTTATGATCATCTTATGTAACCGAGCTATGGGTCAAGGTTTTCTCCATAAGATGGGAAGATATAAGTATATATGGTTGTAAGTAGAGTGATATGAAAGGAGAGGCTTGTTAGAGAGACGTTAGGAGGAATCTTCGAAGAGAACAAAGGTGTGGGATTGATATTTCACTCTTCCCCGTTTTATAATGGAGATTATAACTATGATGTTTGTCATGTAAATATCTCACTATTATGGAAAATTAATGTAAGATCAGTCTCGTTTTGACTCATAATTTTCTTATATGTGATGATTTTCATGATCTTTAGTATTTATCTACAATATTTAATAGATATTTAATGCATATTTATAATAATGTCTAAATATACCTATATGAAATTTGGAATCTATTGTTAATAGGGGGGAATCAAATGGAGGTTAGGTCTGAACTAGGAAAGGGGAATTGGGGCTCTAAGAAGTGGAAATAAGTCCATTTAGTTTTCTCATAACATATATATGAATGACGTTATGTTTGGTAAATAGTTCACCATGATAATGAAGGAAGGAGGGCGCAAAATGGGCTCTGCAGTGAAATATCAGGTCAGTACTAGAGACTGCAGTTAGATCTGGGAGGATTTTAGAAATCTGTGGTGAATTTTTTCTCAGTTATTTCGGTGGTTTCTTTTCATGGGGGTAATTTCTTGGAGAAATTTGGAATTAACCACAGGCCATAGGGACACCCCAGCCTACGTGGACACTGACCTCTTAGACACCAAGGAGCTATGGAAGCAGATACATGGAGGACAAGGGGACCAACTGGCTAAGAAGGAGGAAGCATCCCTGCTACCACATCAACATACGAAGGTTGATATTGAGGCTTCCTCACCTGGTAAGTTGCCTCTTTTCTAGTCCCCTCTAATCGATAATGTTTTCTTTGGATATTTTACAGAACATTGGAAACTGGGTTCGTGTCTACTCGAAGTAGTAACCCTACCCTTCCTCATTCCACAAAGGGCCTCATAACTTGAATGGTTTAATTAGATAGAAGGAGGGTTTCCAATATTCTTGCCACCTTCTTCCCAAGTGGGGTATGGGTATTTGGACAAACATTGTGGAAGGAAATGGTTCTCAATAGAGGTAGAAAAACAAAGTGTAGATGGGATCCCCATACTCCCAGGGGAACAAGTAGATCTTCCAAAAAACTCCACCACCAAAGGCTTCATACCATCCTTCCTAGAAGCAGAGGAGCACTGGGGTTTTGACTGGAAAAAGGATATAAGAGATTACACACAGGAGACTCCCTTACCTCATGGTTATGGCAAGGGATCTGACCATAGCGACTTGAGGAGGAAGATAGGGGAAGGACACAAACTAAAAAGAAAAAGTTTAAAGTCCAAGGGGAACATTGGAATCCTAGTTCTTGGGGAAGAAGTGGATTTAAGTTAGATCATTCTTATGGAAAGTCAAACCCTGGTGGGTAGACATAGCGGAAGAAATTTTGTGCTCAAAACTATGGTCGACTGGATGCATAGTGCTTGGAAGGAACAACTCGGATATGTCCCAGAAATCATTGAAATCAATAGGAACCGGTTCGCTTTCACCTTCCTACAACCAGAGCATACAAAGTGGGCACTTGGAAAACCATGGAGTGTAAACAATTCCCCTTTACTCCTTAAACCTTGGATCCCTCTTTTTCACACCAACAAAGAAAGGATGGACATTATTCTGGTCTAGGTGAAACTGTCGTCACTCCCACTGCACTTCTAGTCCTTTGAACACTTCAAATTAATTGGGAATTTCTTGGGAGACTTTCTAAACACAGACATGACTTATGAAGAGACAAAGAAAAGGAAAATGGCAAGGTTCTTAGTCAATATAAATATCAGGGAAGGTATTGGTGAAGAAGTCTACCTTAGTTGGGGAAGTTTTACACATACGCATAAATTGGACTATGAAAACGTCCCTTTCAGATGTAGGATATGCCATCAGTATGGCCATTTGATCAAAAATTGAAGTATGATCGTAAGGAACAGAGGAATGGGTTATAAAAGAGACAAAGTTTATACTCAGTATCAAGAGGAAATAATTCCCATAGTGTCTTCAAATGAAGTAAAACAAACTATGAAAGAACAAATCTGACCATTTGAAGTAGAACAGGAGGCTTCGGTGCTGGAACGATAGGCATCCTTGAATGATTTGGGACTCAAATATTCAAGGGAAGAGGAAACCATGTGCATCTCCAAGACAGGGTTAGATTTAGTATGAAACGTGGCCTCGGGTACTTCTTTATCCTCCTCTCCTCCAATTATTGTTTTAATAAACAACTTAAATTTAGAAGGCACTGAATGGTTGGAGGCTCTTAAACTCCCAACCCTTTCAAAGTTATTCTCTTTACTAGCCTCTTGTCCTTCAACTCCTTTGGAGATTGATACGAGTGAACCTCCTCACTCTAAGTGTATCTGTAATATTGAATACGATACTTCCTCATCATCCTCAGTGACCTCTTCAGGCCTCTATTAACTTATATCACAGAAAAATGTGGCATCGGGAGGTCTAGCCACTGAATCGATAAACACTTTGGAAAAAAGCAAGCGGGGAAGAAATTCGTTGGTTTCAAAAGAACAAATAAAATCCAAAAATGATCTCTTGTCTGGGAAACAACTCTCCATCTAATGGGTGCTTCGAGCAAGGTGAACCCATGGGAAGGGTTCGTGATGAAATATTGTTCCTTTAATTGTAGGGGTCTAGTTGGTCCTCTCAAAATACCGTCCCTAAAAAGGGTGATCGAGTCTGAAAAACCTACAATTATTTTGTTACAATAGACGTTGGGGGTAGGGTAGGAGATAAAATCTAGATTAAAATCTCTACTTCTATGGTGGTATTTTGAAACCTTGGATGCTACAGGAAGATATGGAGGTTTGGAAATAAATTGGAACGCCCATTCTATCAAAGTCTCGAACTCTTGGGGGATAGAGTCGGGACTTGGTATTACGATCTCTACTGGAGATGGAAGAAAATCTTCACATTGTCAACATATATGGTCCATGTTAGAACAAAGGAACATTTTGGGATACTCTATTCAATAATTCCTTCTTGAAATGGAAACAGGTTGTTTTAGGAGGATATCTAAATTTTTCTTTGGGTATCTCAAAATTTTGGGGAGCACATGAAAGAGCAGACCCACTGGTGGGTTACTTCACACAAAAAATTGTGGAATGAAATTTACTAGATATAAAACCCACCAAAATCAAACCAACCTGGAGAAAGAATAGGGTGGGGGAATATAGCATAGAAAAATACTAGAACGTTTTTGATATCTGACTCTTTATTGGAAAAACCCTTACATTTGAAACAATGGATTGGATATGGAGGAATTTCTGATCACTTTCTGATATTTTTGTAATTAATATAGGGGCCAAGATATTCAATGATCCCATTCAAATTCAACAATACCTTGCTAACATATGAATCCTTCATTAACTTGGTGGGAGAAAATTGGATACCCTTTCACCAGGAAAGAAATCATTCGGCAGCCTCTCACTTTGTCCAAAACTTTAAAAAGTATCAAATAAAAAACAAAGATATGGGATTTCTAGAAAAGACAAACTGAAGACTTGGAGCTTAAATAAATAGATCCTGGCTACAAAGGATTTCAAAGGAAGAAGGGGGTGCTTATGCTACACTAGAATCCAAGATCTCACTACTCAAATTGGAAGAAAGGAGAAACAAGCTACTCAAGGAAAAGGAAGAAATGTGGAGGATGAAAACTAGAGCTATCTAGATGACAAGTGGAGTCGAGAAAAATAAGTTCTTTCAAGCCTTTGCAAAAGGTAGAAAATTTTCAAATACCATATGGCAATTGAAGGACCAGGATGGAAATCAGGAAAATACCTTTGAGAGAATGTCAAGACTAGGGAAAAATCACTTTCAAGACCTCTTCAGAGCAGAGAACCATTATACAATAGAAGAAGTGGTTTGTATGGATTAGTACTTCCCAAGATTCTCCAATGATGAGGATAATTGAATGTTGATGAAAAAGTTACAGAGGAAAAATTAAAAGAAGAAATTCGAAGTTTCCAAAAAGACAAAATCCCATGCCCTGATGGTCGGACTATTGAGTTCTTTCTAGGTTTTTATGACCTCTTGGGACAGGATTTAATCAACATGGTAGAATATATCATAATTACAGGGCGAATTCCACTAAGATTAAATTCCACCTTCATAGATTTAATCCAAAAAACTGACAACCCTACTACCTTGGATGATTTTAGGCCAATTTCCCTATCCAATTGCATCTATAAAATTGTCTCAAAAATTATAGCAAGAAGAGTGAAAAGAATCCTCTCTGACAAAATTTCAAGTGAGAAGTTTAGTTTTTTGGAAGGTAGACACACCCACGAAGTTATAGGGGTAGCACAAGAAGCACTACACAACATTAAATCCATAAAACTAAAGGGTGCAATGCTAAAATATGATATATCCAAAGCCTATGACATAGTAATTTGGCTCTACATTCACCTTTTACTAACACACTTGGGCTTTGCAACTTCTTTCATCAGATGGATCATGTGTTGTATTACTACAGTTTCCTTCTCATTGCTAATCAATGGTTCTGCATCCCCCTTTTTCCTCTTAGAAAGAGGCTTAATACATGGATTTCCTCTCTCTCAACCATTGTTTCTTCTAGTAGCTCAAGGACTCAGCAGAGCAGTTTCAGAAGAAAAAAGTACAGGATCTTTATTCAGCATAAAAAATTCACAAACCCTCCAAATTACACATCTAATTTCCGTGGATGATGTACTAATATTTAGCATGGGCTCCAGACAAGACACAAAAAATCTAAAATACATCCTAAGTCTTTTCACAAAAGATATAGGTATGGTTATAAATGAGGGAAAGTCGTCACTTACAACAAACTTGCTAACAGAAGGGAGCGTTTAGAAAACATTTTCCCTTTGAGGAAAAGAAACTAGAATAAGGTTTGAAATACTTGGGTTTTTTCTTAAAACCAATTGAATATAGGAAAGAGGACTGGAATTGGCTCTTAAAAAAATGGAAAAAGATTATTATCTTGGAGTCATAGATGGATTTCTCAAGCTGGCAAACTAGTATTAGTCAAATCGGTTTTGGAATCCATCTTAGTCTAGTGGATGTCACTCTCCTAGATCCCTAAAGGAATTTTTGAGGCAACTATAAAACTCACTTTCAGATTTCTTTGGAGAGGTAAGAAATAAGCACATGTGACACCCTGGGTTCGTTGGAAGAGGATTGCTTCCCCAAAGGCTCTAGGAGGGTGGGGCCTGAAAAACATTTTTCTTTTTTCAAAGGCTCTGGCAACAAAAGGAGGATGGTGACTAATAAAATCATCTAGTATTTGGACCAAAGTGGTGTTACAAAAATATATTGAACCAGATTCGATGGAGACCTAGATCAGAAGTTCTCAAAAATCCATGAAATGAGTCTTGGTTATTTAGAAGTAAATTGTCAAATCATTCTCAGTCATATGGGAAGGACTAGTCTGGAAGATCGATAATGGGCATCGATTCAGGCTGTGAGAAGATCCTTGGGATGGATGTAGGGCTTCGACACTTTAAACAAAATTGCAGACCCAGACCAAAATGCCATTTGGTCACAAGGTTGGAAATAGACAATTGAGTTAGGATTAGAAGAAGAAGATGCGGTAGAGTTGGAAAGATATAAATCAAGCCTAAAAAGATCACAGATCAGAATTAGGGATTATGAGGATGAACTTATTTGGGACCAGGCTACCTCAGGAACTTATACTCCCAAGGACGGCTATATCTTTTTAAACCTGGAACTAGTGTAAAGAGAGCCATCCTGGTGGTGGAAAACAATTTGGAAGTTGAATTGTCCAGAAAAATTAAGATTATTTATGTGGAATGTCTTAACAAACAACATGCCTACTTGGGATATTCTTCAAAAATTAAACGTTTTTGGCCTTGGCAGGTGCTCTCTTTAGAGATTCAAAGAATGTCATAAATTGGATAAATGGCACACAAATATGTACAAATATAAGACTTTCTAATATAGTGGAAGACATCAAATTCTTACAAACCTCTTTTGATTCTCTTACCTACCGACATGTTTACAGAGAAAGAAACAAAGAAGCAGACCGGAGGTCGAGAAAAGGCAGAAACTTGGACTTGGGCCTATGGAAAGTATCAGAGTTCCTAAATGATCATATTCATGAACATCCTCAACAAACATTTTTGTGAACTTACTAGACAAACATATACTGAAAGAAGCTATATTGTGAAACGTTTTTGTAAAATCCTAACAGATTTGATAACTCAGCGGCTACAATAGGAAGGACTTGTCTGTGCTATGCAGCAAATCTATAGAAAAATAGTTGATTAGGATGTTGATCAGGAGTACACTTTGGAAGTGTATCTATAAAATGTAATTTTGTTCTCATATGATGGTATAAAATTACGCTTTTTTCCTTGGAAAAAAAATAGTTCACCATGGAAGAGGTCCTTGGAGTGAACAATGCCCCTATTAAGGGTTCCTTGGGATCTATCAAACCTTTAATTCTTGGGGATCAACCATCCCCTTAAAACAAGATCCTTGAAAATGGTTATTGATGTGAATAAACCCGACATCCTCCTCCTATAAGAGACAATGTCAAATGAGGATAAAATAGTTAGAGATCTAAGTGGATTGTTTGGGGTTGGGAGTTTAAATTCATTAATCCTAGAGGAAGGTATTTGGGGATCATTAGATAATTTGTACATATGTCTATACATGTTTTTGTGCAATTGGAAACTCAAAACCCTTTGGTGTGAAAATACCAAAAATTGTCTTGTACGACAAAGAGGGAAAATTTAGCGTTGGTGTAATTTTTTCCTTGCAGCAAAATTCCTAGGAGGCTACACTAAAATGCACACCCAAGTCTCATAACTCATTCAATTTTAGTGGTTCAAATTGTAAATAATTTTTTAGGTCATTTTGCATAAGACTATATACTTATGTTTTTGTTTGCAGTCATAAAAGACTATGTTGTGATAAAATAAGCATGTGATGCCTAGTAGAACCCTAGAAACGCACAACTTCTTTGTAAAAAGTAAGTTAAGGTTTGATTATACCTTAGATTAGAGTTAAAAGATTTCTAGTGGTGTGATTTATCATATTAGACTCTTTCCATGTTGTTAATTTTGCAATTGCAATTTAAAAAAAGGTTGTTGTGCAAAAGAGACAATTTTTTCCATGTAAATTGGAAGCCCAAAACTGTACTAAGTGACCAAATTAAAATGCACACCCAACATTCCCTATAGCACCTAATTTTTTTTTGTAAGTTTTAATATGGAGATACCTATATTTTTTATTTACCTATGTCATCTAAAGTGTAATTTAAGAATAGGAGAGGATGATTTCATGCACCTAGATTTGGGATTTCGTGTAAAACTAAAGTCAAAACTGCCTTATAGTAAAATATACTCCCTAGTATAAATTTTGACCCAAATTGAGTGGTTCAACTTGAACAAGGTGTAAATTGTGATATTACACATGCATATTGACTTATATTGGCAATTTTAGCCAAAAAACTATGAGTTGTGCATAAAGGCTAAAAAATGCCTTGGAAAATCGAAGGGTCAATTTGTTAAAGATGGCTATAGGAAATTGCACACCCAAAGTTGAATAAGCCTCCATAATTTATTATTTAATTTGTAAATTAATAATTAAAATATTTTTAACATTTTTGTACAATTAGGAGTGCACTTACACTCCAATAAGGATGATTTCTATTAACAAAGATTCATGATGTTTTGATGAATCATAGGATGGTGGGTTATGAGAGAAATCAAGGTCAATAACTTATAGCCAACCAATTATACATGGAAAATGGTATAAAATGTAACAACACATAATTAACCCATATAAAAAATACTTTAAAGAGAGTAAATCGTACAAAATATAGAGCTTGTTCACCTCCAAATTGATTGATTCAAGTTTCTTGAGACTCTGTAATTTATCTTTTTACATATGCATATACCTTTGTTTGTGCATGTAGAGAAATGCAACCCTTTTTTGTTCAAAAATACCAATAAAATTTATATAAAATGAAGTGGTCAATGTTATAGGAAATATCACAAGTTACAGGGTTGTAGAAAGGTAGTAAATATTTATATACCTTTGTTTGTGGAATTTGAAACTTAAAACCCTTTACCATGCAAAAATACCAAAAATCATCTTCTATGACAAAGAGGGGAAATTTTTTGTTGGTGTAAATTTTTCCTTGGTACAAAATGCATGCCAAGCTACACTAAAACACATGCCCAAGTCTCAAACTCAATGAATTTGAGTTGTTCAAATTAATGATTTGTTGTGTCACTTTTCATAAGCCTATATACATAGTTTTTCATTTGTAGTCACATAAAACTCTAATGTTCAAAAATAGGTAAGATATGCCTAGTAAAACCTAGAAATTCCCAAGAAGTTTGTAAAATGTAAGCCAATGTTTTATTATTCCTTATATTTTAGATGTGAAAGTTGTTGGTGGTTTTATCAAAATAGACATATTCATGTTGTTAATTTTGCAATTGCAAGTTTAAAAAAGGGTTGTTCTACAAAAGAGGCAAATTTGTAACCTTTAATGTCGTTAATGTACACTATTACATTACGTGAACACAATAAAGGTGAGAGGGATTTCTAATGTTCCACCTACTAGAAAGCCTTCTCACCTTTATTTTGTTCACACAATTACATTACATGGTCATGTATATATTATTACTCCCATTGGGTACCTCCCTAGGTACCCCCCAATATTACCTCCCTATGTATACTACATGAGAAGAGGAAAATGGTGGATGGGTATGGGAGGGAGATAGATGACACAAGGAGATAGGCGAGACTAGAATATATGGGTGTGGAGAAATGGGGTGTCATGCCACACATCATCATCATCATCATCATCATTATTATACTAAATAATAATGTTAAAGAATTATAATCATTATTTACTTATGTATTTATTCATTTATCTATCCTTCTCACAGTGATTCTCTCTTCTATGGGGTTTTATGATAGATTAGAATTAATTTTGATCTCATCCATTATGTTGTTAGCACTAGTGATCTTATCATTGTGATGTTGTTTCCACCATGCAATGGAGGACAAACACAAATCTCCTTTGGGGCTTGTGAAAATTTTTAACACTTTTCTCTATGTTAGCATTATTAAGGAACCAAAACCATAATTCTACAAATAAGTTTCAACAAAAACACATTAACCAGTCATTGCGTACTTCAGATTTGACAATTATAGAATAACATAACTAGATCTGTAATAAGGTGAAGGATGTAATCCTAGGGTTCAATGAATTTAAACCCTTGTAAGGGTAAGAGTTGAAGACAAAGCTATTGTTATTGATTTTCACTTAGAAATAATGAAGTTGAAATGATATTTCATAACCAATTTTATTAACACAAACCCAATGATGGTTGAGAATATATAATATCGACTCAAGTGATTGTTGAGTTGTAGTAATTAATGGTTACTAGGTTGTATTTCTATGAGGGCGTCACATATTAAAGAGGGAAAGAAAAGATCTTGAATAAATGATTTTGCTGTAAGATTTATGATTGTCAACTATTTTGATACATATTTAGAATGAGTAAGAAGTCCACAAACAATGTGTGTTTCTAGTATTTTTGTTTGAATGGTTTTCATAATTCCACTTATGCTAAGAAACCCTATATCAATCTATGAATATGATAATTTTGATAAAGCTTAGCACAATTACCTTCTTGCACAATGTTGTAATGATGTAATTTTGGAAGATGGAAAGTTGAAATTGGATGGTCTATAAGTTATAGTAGTTGAAGTTATTTATAGATAATTTAGTGCCTTTATAATGAGAGACAATTGATCTTTCAGAGTGGAGTATGTTTGTGTGCGCTCAATATTTATCGACATATGGTATGTCTTTATGTTTTATATGAATTATATGGATGAGTTGTTGTTTCTTCTTGGGAATGTTGTTTTCTCTCATTTATTGTAATATATAGGTTGGCTATATCCTAAGTTCATGTTATGATAACTATAAGTTGAGAGTTGATGTATATGTGACCTAAATATTTTAGTGTTGTCTTATTTGAGCATGCTTAATGCTTGAAGACGACTATATCTTATATTTGTGTATCCACTAGAATTATACAGTCTTCATTTTGTCTAGGGAATCACATAGGTATGGAATTCATCAACATACTATGCACTTGGACATTTGGAAGAGATAAATTGATGGCATTTTATTAGGTAGCTCTCCAATATGTAATATTTTGCATGGAAGGACATTTGGGATAAAATATTTGATAGTATTATGATTGTTTCATTTTCCACTATAGAATTTGTCTAACTTAGATATTGATGGATTGGTTATAAGTGGGGAATTTCAGTAAGTATTTCTTATTTTATGAATTGGGTACTCTGCCATCTAGAATGTGTGTTATCTTCTATAATGTTTGAGGTGACAATGGTTTTCCCTATGTCTCATAGAAAGATCAGGGGGTGGTGTCAGTAGTGGATTCCTACAACTGGGAGGAAATCACACCTACAAATCCAGTGAATAAGGGCATACATTCATGGAGGATAAGTATGGTTGTGTTTTGTAAATTCTTCTCTTTATGTTTTCTTACAATTTTTTTGTGCTAAAAGATACTCTAGAATGAGGACAATTTCTTAGGTTGTGTACTTTGTTGTTACATGTAAATTTCACGAACTATATCTTCTCAGAGTATAACTACACTTTGCAATAGTGTGGAAATTTGTAAGTAAGTTGTTGAGAGTGTTGGGTAGGAGATACAGTAGAAATTTCTTGTGAATTAAATGTTCACATGATCAAGGAAATAAGAATGGAATTAAATGGGAAACCTGGCATCTGATAGGGTGACTATATAGATTCCATAATATTCCAACCTTCTTGTTAAAAGAAGAAGGATAAAAATTGTATCAATATGATCATGTAACACTCATAGTACTAATGATCCTTTTTTGAGTTATCTTGGGTTGACAAACCTAACTAAGTAAATTCATTCCTTGGATGGATAATTTGATGATAATTCATGGTTTAGAGATAAAATCTAGTATTTATTATGTGTTATTTAGGCTAGTAAATTTGATTTCACTAATGAATCATGATAATAACACTCTTGATAATTATTTACCCTTCATGTGACATGTGTGTAGATGATTATCATTTTCATGATCTTATGTTATGATGTTATAATAACATGGGTTTCCATCTTTTATGTTTAAGAAATGTTATATCTTTGATAAACATATGTTGAGTATATCTTGATGTGATGTCATGGTCTAATTGTTTCTAATTATTTTATGATAAGATGTTTTATGATGACATGCATGGAGAATGTAGTTATGAAAATGATGTATTCTAATGATGACATGTGATATTTTCCATGCAGATTCTTTCCTTGATATGTTGATATAATGACTAATGCAATGATTGCATGTTGTGAGGTAGTGATTGTTAGGTTATCCACCAATGGGTTGAGAGGGATGATTTATTTGATAATCTTGTGGGATCCCATAACCACAAAGGATAATATTACAAGTAACATATTATGTTCTAGGGACAACTCAATCTACTACTCATGCCAGTAATTCTTATGCCTTGTATTGGATTTGTGATGTTGAATTCCTGAAGAATGGCTAGAGTATTGCTCGCTAGTGGTGTTGTGGGATTGGACTTCGATGCTTGGGGGTGTACATGGTTGTTGTGAAGGGATTTTAGGACAAAATTTCAAGATTCCTGTTGTACAAGAGTATCGGTCTAGATACTTTCTTGGGAAAATGAGGTCTCAATCCTTGGTTATCTAAGTATACTAATAGGATTTAAGCCTAGTTCCAAAATCCTATAAGAATAGCTAGAGTGTACTCGTACTTCCTAGGTATTGTGATGTCGACATTCTATGCATGTTGTAGTCACTTGGGTGGATTATACTAGTCCAACAGAGGGTATTGTGTAGGATATGGTGAGCTAATTAAAATTATATAAGTAACATAATCAAAGTAACTTCAGTATGAATTTTCTTGGAGGAGGGGAGTATTCCATGCCCCACATTATTATTATTATTATTATTATTATATTAAATAATAATAAGAAGGAATTACAATATTATCCTAAAAGAGGATCATCTTGATATTATTATTGAATAGTATTAATAATTATCTGAAGGTCATCATACCCATCTTACTATTATGAAATGAAAAAATACATTAGCAAATAATAATAATAAAGTATAATAAATAATTTAAAAATGAATAATAGAGGTAATGGAAAAATAAGTAATGAGAATATATCGATAAAAAACCTAAATATATAATCAACAATTCAAGTGGACCCTAGGGATTGAGTTTTGTGATACTATATAAGGAGGGAAAGAAATATAATATGGCATATCTCTTTTGCACATATCCCTTGGGATGAAGCTATAGAGAGGGAAATTATAAGGATTCAACTGCACATTAGTCGATTAAGGTATTGGGGGTGACCTAATACTAAATATTAAAGTAGCAAGGTATACGGTTGGGTGGAGAGTCATCCCCCACTTTATGTTGTGAATTGTCAAGTCAAGGATCAAGGTATGACTATGTTTTTGCATGCAACGATCTGTATTTATGATGGAAACAAATGCAACAAATAAATGAGATATAAGCATAGAGATACAATAATACTCAATTTCTATTAAACACTGAAATATGTAGAGACCGTAAAAGAAAATACATAGTGAAATGCACTCTCTAGAATGGTAGTATATTATCTCTAAGAAGAGATGTGATGGATATGCACATTCACAATAAGATTATTACAATGAGGATCCCAATGCATTTTTAACATAGAGAATAAATGATAAAAACCTAAACATCCAAAACCCTAAGTCTGGAAGATGATACTTCAAAAGATTTGTTGGCCCCGATGGGGGTGGTTGATACGTCAACTTCCCTAGGGCATAACCTTTTCATACAATCTTTGTTTGGGGTGATTGATACCCCATATAAAAGGTATAGTTGAGGAGTACATATTTTGAATGGCCCAATATGGACCTTTCAATATCTACTAGGTGTGGCCACATAAAATAAAAAAAACGTCATTTAGGGCCTAAAAATGGCTCTGAAAGTTTGGGATCTGAAAAAATGTAGAAAAACTGCCAAATTGGAAATAATATGTTGAGCCAATGGAATAGGTGGGAAGTCACTGATTTCCACCTGGATCATTCCTCCCCCATTAGGAATCAATGGTCTCCATTTCATTGTTTTTCCCCATCAAATGGGGAAACTTCTATTGAACTTGATGCTTGGTGAGCCACTTGCCTTGGTGTAGTATTTTTCTTTCTTTAACAACCCAATAGAGTTGGATATTATATTGGTGAGTTCCCTTAACCCATGTGTCCATGATTTTATCAATGGTTTATTGTTCCATGTATTAAGGTTCGAGCTATGTAGGTTTCAATAGATATACCACCTCTGATGTGTCCAGTGGTGGTGGAAAATATGGCCAAAGGAGGTCCACATTGAATATTGAGTGTAATCCAAGGAAGGGAGGAATACTTAAGTCAAAATCATTTTCACCCATAGACTTGGTGATTTTTTAAGGTCTATAGCTAAGTGGCCTCAACTTTCGGTGGGGTCATGTCAGTATCTCTTTCTACAAATGAAACTAAAACTTGTCACCTGCCTAAAACTTGTGGGGAACCCAGTGTTGATCATGGCGCTACTTGTACTTAGCATTCAATTTCTGCAAAATATCATGGACCTATTAGTATACGTGTTGAATCTATTCAATGAATCAGGTTGACATGTCATCCTTAGATGGAGCATGGGAATATTATGCCTATGTAGATCTAAGGAACAGTGCTACATCAATGTTTCCCAATGGTTGAAATCCCAGGCGCACCTGAAAAGGGCTATGGTAGGTTGATATATGGAGTGATATTTTGTAGTTGTTTTAGAAATAAGGAAGTCTCTCATCCCATGAGCGTGGATTCTTTGATTTGTACATGCACAAGATATGCATTATCATCTTGTTTACGACCTATGTCTTTCCATCAACTTGAGGGTGGAAGGTGGTGGATTTGGAGAGCTTGGTGTCCAACAATGACCAGAGGCTCGACCACAATGTTCTAAATAATATATTTTTCTAATATAATATGATGGTATATGGTAGTCTGAAGTGTACCCATGCATGCTTGAAGAAGAGGTTGGCAGTGGCCTCAGTTGTGATACTCCTCTTGCACGAAGTCAAAATGGCCATCTTAGAGAAGTGATCAAAAACCACGAATACACAGTCATTTCTATGATTGGTGGAGGGGATACTTGACATGTAGTCCATCGACATGGATTCCTAGGGCCTCTCAGGAGTAGGAAGATGGGTGCATAACCCTTTTTTTTAATGGTTGGCTTGGCAATGGAACAAGCAATGTGGGATACAATATAATTACTAACATCTTATCTATTTTTTGGCTAATAGGATACTTTTCTAGTACTTCCACTATCTTATCCACACCAAAGTGTCATGCCACCCGATTATAGTGAGATTCTCAAATCAACTTCACATGTTTTCTTGAAGAAACATGGAGATGACCTAGATGGAATAGTAGTCCATCCTAAATATGGAAGTTGGAAACGATCATGTCTGTTCCCAACCTATGGTAGGTCGTAGCAAAGTTGAGAGCATAGACATAGAGTTGGAACAACCTGGAGGTCTAATTCCCACACGAGTCAACCACCATGGTTAGTACTACAATTGGAGGTTGACTGAGTCAATGAATGACACTATTGGTGCTCCCTTTCTTATAATTAATGTTAACGTGAAACTTTTTCAAGTATGTGGACCAATTTTGGTGGTGTTAATTCTATTGAAAAGTCAACAAGAAATGTGTGTCTAATTTATTTTTCCCTTAAATAAATTGGACAATAAATATTAATCTATTATCTCATTTATAATTGAGTGACTTGGAGTTGTAACATAATTATTAGTGTAGTTATGTGAGTTGTAAAGTAGTTTAACTCAGTTAAGTGAGTTAAGCTCAGTTATAATAGTTGTAACTAAACTTGCACTAGTGAGAGTTCAGTGAATTAATTATTAATTAATTCACAATTAGTGATCTCACATGCAACTGAAGATTTACCATTGTTAATTGCATGCATGTTGGATCCAATGGAGACCTAGTTGGGATAAAAGTTGAAAGGGACAGGTTGGCTATCAATTGTGATTTGAGTGAAGTGCACTCATGCAATAAAACACACAGTGGATATTCCCATGAACATGTGTGGCCTAGTGTAGGGGATTCATTCATCCATTGTAGGGATTGTGCATAGGAGGCAGGTTATCGGGAGGCAAAGAATTGGCACATGTATTTTCTTATTTTTCTATGATAGTGTGAGACAATTGTATTGTACTGAGAGCTCTTGGAATATAGTTTTGTATGAGATTGTTTCATGATCCATGATATACATAATATATGATAGTGGGGTTTTTAGCTTTATGCTTTCCCAATGAAACATCTATGTTATGTTTGATTGATTCTTGTTCTTGATATTGCATTGTCGATTGTGGTTTAAATTCTGCAAGAATATTAGTAGAAGCAATTCTGTATTTAACAAGCGAAAAATAATTGTTAGATCAGGATAATCTAGGCAATACTTAATCGATATTGAAATTTCTACATGGTTTCAGAGCCATGAAAGTGTGGTGCACAAATTTCAAATTTTTCGCGGGTCCCTCCTCTAGCAGGGTGTGGTGGTGTACTACTGACTGGTCTGTGCATAAAAGTTACTGGACATTTCCATGAGCCACCAGTGTTGAAATCCTTGGACATTTCTGCACCCTGGATATTCATAGGGTGTGTACTTTCCATAGGCCACTGTGCATTACAGTGTGGAAACCCTGGACATTTTCATGCCCTAGACACTCTTAGGGTGTGTGCTTTCTGCATGCCAGTGTGCATCATAGTGCAGAAATCACTAGAGATTTCCGCGAGCCACTTTTCATTACAGTGTGGAAATCCCACAGTCAAATAACTCAGGAGGTGTGGAAATGCTTGTAAGGTCCACAAGTTGGTTTAGAAGTGGTCGTGAAGTTTCAGCGTGACACTAGAACAAGCAAGAGGGATTGCAGAAGCTGATTTTGTGATTGGATAGAATTTGAATTTGCAGAAATACTTTTCTTGGTGCTACAGTTGATTGCAGAGAGACATGGATTTCAATGGCTTGAGGTTGGAGTATGCACTCGAGGGAATCTTGAACTACATTGCTTGGAAGGACAAGATGGAGGTAGTACTCGAAGACAATGGCTTGAAGGAATTCATTGACAAATATGTTCCTAAGCCATTTTCTACATACACTACAAATCTTGATGCATGGAAAAAGAAAGTGGCAAAGGTGAGGAGGATTTTGTTGGAGGGAGTACGAGACCACACTGTCTCAAGTCTTCATAGGAAAGCCACACCACATGCAATGTGGAAGGTTTTGATGGATATGTTCCAAAACAACTACGACCATAGGAAATTGGCACTCAAAGATAAACTCAGGAAGATCAAGATGGAAAAGGGCGACTCCATTCCAAAATATCTCACGAAGTTTTTCCAATGTCGGGATGAGCTGGGGAGTGTGGGAATAACAGTCGCTAATGATGATTTGGTGAGCTTGGCACTCCTAGGACTTCCCAAGAGTTGGCACAGTTATCAAGACTCTGTCAATGGAAGGGAAAATTTGCCAGATTGGGAATGACTATGGTCAGATCTAGTGCAAGAGGAGTTCAGGTGGAACACCAGAGATGGATCTTCATCAAAGCGTGATGATGAAGAGGATTGTGCTTTGACTTCTAAGGAAAGGAGAGGAAAGGGGAAGAAATTCCATTCAAAATCTGAGCCTAAAGTCAAGAAGCTAGATTTGTCCAAGGTGAAGTGTTTTCATTGTCACGAACATGGGCATCTCGCTACTAACCATCCACAAAAGAGGAAGAACAAGAAGGTTGTTGGAGATGCAACTGGTGAGGCCCTTACCTCGAAATTTGAACTTGACTTCTCTTTGATCGCATGCATGGAATCAAGTTCATTGGGATCAATGTGGTATTTGGATAGTGGTGCTTCCTTCCACATGACGGGAGATAGAGAGTCTTTCAGTGACTTGGAGAAGAAAGATCTCATAATGCATATTGAGATGGGAAATGATGGACGATATAGTGTGGCTAGAATTGGTACCATTACCTTTCAGAGGCAGTTAGGTAAACCATTTCAATTGAAAAATGTTATGCATGTTCTAGGTCTGAAGAAAAACCTGGTCTCAGTTGCAATGTTGGAGGACAGAGGCTATGATGTTGTTTTCAGTGATGGAAAATATTTCCTACGACATAAAGCAACTGGTCATGTCAAAAAGATAGGGATTTGAGTTAAGAATATCTACATGCTGGAGGTAGATGGTTGTTCTACCATGATGGGCAAGGCAGAAAAAGTGGTGAGCCGGGACGAGGGTGAATTATGGAACAAGCAATTGGGCCATCTTCATCATGGAGCCTTGAAGATCATGTAGCAAATATCTATTGGACTTCCAATGGGAACACTTGCTCTGTTATATCAGTGCAAGGGTTGCACCATGGAGAAGTATGTAAAGTCCACTTTTCATGAAAAGGGGTACCGTGCTTCAGTGATCCTGGAGAGAATTCACACAGACATGTGTGGACCATTCTCGGTTGCTTCAATAGAAAAACATAGGTATTATGTTATTTTTGTTGATGACTTTTCTCATAAATGCTGGATCTTCTTCATGCAGAAGAAGGATCAAACATTCTCAAAGTTATGCAAGTTTAAAGCATTGGTGGAGAAAGAGCAAGGGAAGCAAGTGAAGGCTCTAAGGAGCGATAATGGTGGAGAATACATCTCTAACGAATTCAAATACTTTTGCAGCAAAGAAGGAATTCAAAGAGAAATCATAGTGCCTCATAACCCACAACAAAATGGGGTCGCAGAGAGGAAGAACAGAATGATCGTGGGTGCAGCACGAGCAATGTTGCATGATCAGGGCCTACCAATGCATTTGTGGGTCGAAGCATGCAATAATGTGGTTTATGTGCAAAACTGTTGTCCTCATAGAATACTTGGCATGATTACACCTGAAGAAGATTTCACTGGTAAGAAACCTGATGTTTCTCATTTTAAGATTTTTGGCTCATCTGTTTATGTGCATGTGACCAAGGATGCCAGGAAGAAGCTGGAGCTGACTGTTGAAGTTGGGATATTTGTGGGGTACACAGAAACACCCCATAATTATCGTGTGTATTTTCCTAACAACAAGATGATTGTTATGCATCCAAAAGAGAAACTGTTGGTTGCCAAAGATGAGTCTCAAGATGTGTCTCAACCACATGAGGAGGGCCATGGAGTGGAGGAAGCCACTCAAGCAGATGCATCCATCGAAAATGGCAGAAAGTGAACCATGAAAGCTGATAGATTGAGAATAGATGTTGCATAGAATGTAGGAGTCCCTACTTCACAGTCTAGACAGAGACAATCTCCTCATCGATTTACTAGATACATGGCTCTCATGAGAAAATGTATTTTGACTGAACCATCTTCCTTTCAGGAAGAAGTGCAGGATCCCACTTGGGTAGATGCTATGGTAGAGGAGTATGACTCCATTATCAAAAAAGGTGCATGGGAAATTGTCCCAAGACCGGTTGACAAATCAGTGGTAGGTTCGAGATGGATCTACAAGGTAAAGAAAGTTGTTGATGGGAGTGTTGAGAAATACAAGGCCAGGTTTGTGGCCTGGATCTTCTCATAGATTGAGGGGATAGATTATGATGAGACCTTTGCACCCGTCACAAGGTACTCTTCCATAAGATCTATCTTTTCATTCTCAGCGCAGATAGGCCGGCACATTCATCAGATGGATGTAAAACTGTGTTTCTCAACGGGATCATTGAGGAAGAAGTGTACATTGAGCAACCATAATGTTTTGAGACCTTTGACAGGGATTCACATGTGTGCAGACTCAAGAGAGCACTATATGGGCTGAATCAAGCACCCTATGCTTGGTACACTTGGATAGACAACTATTTCATTGGACTGGGCTTCACCAAAAGTGAAGCGAATGCAAACCTATAACAAATTGTGGTGGAGGGTAAGCTTTTAATCATTGTTCTTTATGTTGATGATTTAATACTAATTGGTGATGAGAAATTGATACAGTCATGTAAGGAGGACCTTGCAAAGGAGTTCAAGATGAAGGATTTGGGCCTTCTTCATTATTTCCTTGGATTGGAAATATGGCAGCGTGATGGTAAAATTTTTGTGTCTCAAGGAAAGTATGCAAGGGAGATACTGTGTAAGTTTCACATGGAGGGTTGGAAACCCATGGATACTCCTCTTCCAGGAAATTGGAGGAAAGAGGATGCTACTTCTAGAGAGGTAGTGGATGCTACTGTCTATCGAAAGTTAGTGGGTTCGCTAATGTATCTAGTGAAAATGAGACCAAACATTTTCTATATGGTTAACCAACTGAGTCAAGCAATGATTAAGCCTACAAATCTCTTTTGGAAGGAAGGTAACCATGTCTTGAGATACTTGAGGGGCACATCTGAGTATGGATTATGGTACAGATGGATGGATGAGGTGAATTTGCACGGCTTCACATATGCAGATTGGGTGGGCAACCCAAGGAATAGAAAGAGCACATCAGGGGGGATATTTAGTATTGGATCTATAGTTGTTTCTTGGTACAACAAGAAACAGAGATATGTGGCACTCATTTCAACGGAAGCGGAATATATGGCAGCGAGTCAAGTTGCATGTGAGGATATCTGGATGAGAAATATCTTGGTCGGTTTGTTTGGTTCTCATTTAGATCTGACTGTGATTTATTGTGATAATCAAAGTTGCATTAAACTCTCGATTAATCCTATGTTTCATGATAGATCTAACCATATAGATATCTGGTATCATCATCTCATAGATTATGTGCAGTGGAAGATCATGTTGCTTCAGTGCATTCCTACGAAAGATTAGGATGCAGACATTTTGACGAAGGCGCTCACCAGGAGCAAATTCGAATACCATAGAGATAGGATTGGCATGAAGGATAATCCCTTTCTTGTTGAGAGGGAGTGTTGAAAAGTCAACAAGAAATGTGTGTCTAATTTATTTTTTCCTTAAATAAATTGGACAATAAATATTAATCCATTATCTCATTTATAATTGAGTGACTTGGAGTTGTAATAGAACTATTAGTGTAGTTATGTGAGTTGTAAAGTAGTTTAACTCAGTTAAGTGAATTAATCTCAGTTGTAACTAAACTTGCACTAGTGAGAGTTTAGTGAATTAATTATTAATTAATTCACAATCAGTGATCTCACATGCAACTGAAGATTTACCACTGTTAACTACATGCATGTTGGATCTAGTGGAGACCTAGTTGAGATAATAGGTGAAAGGGAGAGGTTGGATATCAGTTGTGATTTGAGTGAAGTGCACTCATGAAATAACACACATAGTGGATATGCCCATTATCATGTGTGGCCTAGTGTAGGGGATTCATTCATACATTGCAGGGATTGTGCAGAGAAGGCAGGTTGTCGAGAGGCAGAGAATTGGCACATGTATTTGTTGATTTTTGTATGACAGTGTGAGACGATTATATGACACTGAGAGCTCTTGGATTAGAGTTTTGTATGAGATTGTTTCATGATCCATGATATACATAATATATGATAGTGGGGTTTTTAGCTTTATGCTTTCCCAATGAAACATTTGTGTTATGTTTGATTGATTCTTTTTCTTGATATTTCATTGTCGATCATGGTTTAAATTCTGCAAGAATATTAGTAGAAGTGATTCTGTATTTAACAAGCGACAAATAATTGTTAGATCGGGAGAATCTAGGCAATACTTAATTGGTATTGAAATTTCTACAAATTCTGTAATTTTACTTATGTCTACATCAACTACAAATACTTGTGATTTGGATGGATGGTTATTTCCTTCCCTGGAATGCAATTTTTCCATTGAAGGTAGGATTGTATGATGGAATACATTTATTTTTCATAGGTGGGGTACTTAAAGAAAACATATGAGAGTGTCACACTATGATAGGCCACTGGATGACCATGTTGACTGAGAATGACACCAACATCATAATTGGAAGCATTAGTCTCAATATGAAATGGTTGTTGCAGATCCAGTAGGGTGAGCACTAGGGATGAGCATAAATGATGTTTCACATCATCAAAAGATTTATGTTATGATATTTCCCACAAAAGTTTGGTTTTTCAACCACCCTTGGTAACTTGGCTAAGATCCCATGTGATATGGGAAAAACCTAACACAAATCTGTGATAGAAATTGGCAAGGCCTAAGAATATTAGAAGCTCAGTTAGTGTTGTTAGTCATGAGTGACTCAGATCTTGGCTAGATAGAAATGCACACCATGCTCATCTATAATGTATCAATGTATTGGAAATTGTTCATGTTGAAGGAGTATTTCTCTAAGTTAGAAATATCACATAACTTGTGTTGTCATAGAGTGTGGACGGCATGTTGAATGTGTTACAAGTGTTCTTCCCAAATCTTGCTAAAGACAAGGATTTCATCCAAATATACGACCACAAATTGGTGAAGGGATGCAATATGTCATCCATTAACCTCATAAAGGTGGTTGGAGAATTATTCAAGCCAAAGGGAATTACCAACCACTCGAAAAGACCTTCTTTAGACTTGAAAGCAGCCTTCCATACATCATTTTTTTCTACGAGGACTTGGTGGTAGTCAGACTTCACAACAATCTTACTAAAGTACTTGGCCCCCTTGATCTTGTCGAGAAGGTCATCAATTCATGGAATTGGGTACCAATTCCTAACTTTGATTTTGTTCATAGCTCTGTAATAAATGCAAATTTGTGAGGTCGCATCCTTCTTTTGTACGAGCATGATTGGGTTTCCTCAAGGTGACGATCTTGGTCGAACGTGCCCTTTTTGGATTAGCTCTTGGATCGAGCACTTGATTTCCTTTCCCAAGAGATATTTTTAATGCACTAGCCTATTACTCAAAGGTCTTCCAAGAGTTAGCTAAATTGAATGTTTGACCTAATAGTGTAGAGGCACCATGGTAGGTGAGGTGAAGATGTCCTAATACTCTTCCATGACTATATCCATTTTCTTTTGTTTCATAGAGGATCCCTATATAGAGGCCATGGATGTGAACGTGACCTTCTATTGACCCAAAGAGAAAATCATGAAGAGGACACATTTCGTAGTCTAGGAGATAAACTTCCTGCACTACTTAGTTGAGACCAAAGAAATTGTAGTAGTTGGAGATACCTCTAGGATCATGTACAATTGTCTGCTCACAATAACAATGAAGCTACAAGGTCTAGACTCATATACAACATGATATTTCCAAATATATGGATGGACTAAAAGAACATCACAAACTTCAAGTGGGGAAACATCACACAATACCTCATTGTTGAAGGGCTTGATGTCATAGGGCAAGAGACATTGTTGGATGATGTAAATACCTCTTACTTGGCTAAGACACCCAATGTTGTATGGATGTAGATGTGGTGTAGTCAACAACTCCAACTGCTTCATGAACTCTACCAAGATGAGGTTATTTAACATTGTACTATAAAAAATGAAATGTAGCGTAGCACCCTTTCCCCACATCTTCAAGTGAAAATGGTGCTCACCTTCCTTCGGCTCTTATGGTTCATTTGGATAGATGTTGGTGGCAGTGACTATGGAACTAACTTATATATCAATGATGCACTTTGTATTGTATGGCTTTGAATCATATTTGGAGACCGGATTTGACTCCGAGGATTTCATCTTAGCCACCAATTACTACTTAAAGAGACATTCATCGGTGTTGTGCCAGGGGATTTTATGTAATTCTTACAACTTCTGAATCTATTTCTTCATCTTCCCATTACCCTTATTTGTTCACAACTTAGACTAGTTGTCCTACAGTTGTTCGTCCTTGATTTGTCTATTGTTTTTTGTTTTAGGGATGCATTTTACCAACTTCCATTGTGATGCATTTGTATATCCAAACTCTAGCTTATTCCTTTTCTTAATTTTTTTCTCAATTTTGATAGCATATCGATAAGCGACTCCAATCAATGAGATGTACATTAAATCCTTTTTTTTTTGGATTTAAATGTATAGGGCCCCATGGTATTTTAGAACTAGATGTGATGTAGCCCCCATCCCTTCCTAGGGGTTCTGCGACCTCCTAGTGTAGGAATATCAACTCTTCTTTCACTGACGTAGCTATCTTCTAAAGTGGAATATCTACTGACACATGTCCTTATAAATCAGACGGCTCTAATAGATTTTTTCTCTCCGGCCTTCAGGAGTCCTTGTTCAACGCATCCTCTTTTTTCTGGGGTGATTTCTCTGAAATGGAAAATCGTCTACCATGTGCCCTCCTCAATCAACGGCTCTGACTCTGCTTTAGGACTTTGGCCCTTTCAATTAGATCAACAACCCTTTGACCCCCTTCTCGATCAAAAATCGAGATCTCCTTTGGGGTTTCGACGTTTTCCCCCTCCTCTTTCCTCCAGAGTTCTAGATCTAGCATCGTGTGTCCACCTTCACATCAACAACTCTAATCTTCTTCGATACTTCGGCCTTCAGAATTCTCAAATATCAACTTCTCCCTGCTCTACTTCTCTCAGAGCATTTTACCAGGATTCCATGATCTAACGAAATGTGTCCTCCCATAGATCAATGACTTCCAGCTGCTTCTCTATTCGTGCTTCGATGGTCTCAAATGATCTTCCCTTGCTTTCTCCCAGAGTTCTTTCACCTAGATATTACAATCAGTGGACGCGTGTTCTTATGGATCTAATGGTCCATATTCTCTTCAACTCTTTGGGCTACTTCCACTTGAAGATGATGGATTTCCACCACATGGCCCTCTAGATCTGACGGTCCAGACTTCTCTTCAGCTCTTCAGGCTTGACGAGTTTCAAAATCCTACGCACTCATTCCTCCGATAATGTTTTCACCCAAAATTCATAGATTTTTTCCACATGCCCCTCTGGATCTCATGGTCCAGATCTTCTCTACCCTGCTGACTTCCTTTTAGAGTGTTATGCCTCCAAACTTTTGGATTCTCTCACCACGTCTCCTTTGAAATGGATGGTTGTGATCTATTTTTTCCTTCGAGACTTCGGGAGTTTGTCACACTCCTCACTTGTAATCCTCCGAAGTGATTTTCCCTGAAGTATCAGATATGTTGACACGTATCTCCTGGTGACCAATGACCTGGATTTATTTTGGCCTTCATCTATCTAGTGATTTCGCTCCCTTCTTGACCACAAAATTCTGAAGTGATCTCGCTCCTGAGTTCTGGAAATATGCCACCTTGATCGGATGACTGTTGATCCTTTGCGCTCAGATCCGACGGTTGTTGTCGCTCCTCCTCCTGAGCTTTGGATTTTTTTCGAATTGGAATATTTTGTAAATGTTCAAAGGCTGCAGCATTTTCTCCTCCTATGAGCCTGACCTCTTGGGTCTCGTCTGCACTTCTGAAAAGTGCTACTCTTTCTGAGATTTTGTTTTTACTCAGTCTCCTAAGGGTCTCAACCCTTCTTCTCCCTTCAAAGCACTATTGTGCCCTCCTGGCAACCTCTCACTCAAAGAAATCCTTGTTGAGCCTTTTCTAAAGAGTATTCAACAACTCTATGAGTGTCTTCTCTTATACTCTCTTCCTTGAACTCAACAGAGATTTCTCCTTGTGCACACTTGCACCTACTCGATGCCCACTTGGCAGAGCTCTACAAAGTCCTCAGTGACTCTATCTCTCTATGCTTCCCCTACGTAGTTTATCCTCTAATGTATTAAAAAACCTTGAGGTTTCCCTTGAGGTTTTATTGCCCTGGTGTGCCCTCATGGCATGTTCTTTTCTGACTCCACAAATTTCAGATACACACTCCTTGCGCTGGCTACAAAATCTCCAATGTTTTGTTGTGCAGTCCTTGCACAACCTAAAGAACCCAGAAAAATATTACAACCTCAACGAAGACAGATAAGTCTATCTTCCTACTACAGTTGAAACCTATCATACATCTACAACATACATTCATAAAACACATAAAAGCATAAACAACCATGTGCAGGAAAAAATGTTGTTTTTTTCATTAATATGAAACTTTGTTTACAATATGTGGAGGTTGGACTCTAGTAGAGTATTAGCTCTCTCAAGCTCTCTCAAAGAACTATTCTACCTCCTATTTTTGAGCTTCTGAGCTTCTCATGCTCATCTCTCAAAATCCTCCCCTAACTCTTGTCTCCGCTCAAGATATCTCTAAGATTCTATCTCCTTCATACAAAAGATTTTCCCTTTTTACAACAAAAGGGATCTACGAGCTTATCCTCTCTTCACCTAACCTCATCTATGACATTGAAGTTTCATAAATGGCCATCTAATCTGAGTTGAATCTAGATCCATCAACCTATCATCCATTAAAGGCAACCTTATCTCCTACCTGTACAAAGGCATGGCTTTGTTTTCCCTCAACCTTACAACATTAATCCCTATAGGATCATATTTCAAATGTAAAAATGGGAGGGTTGGTGTCTCTCCCCCTCTTGAATGTGCGTTGATGTGCTAGAATGATGGCACATTGTTGAGGTGGAGTGATGATATTTCATCATACTCCACTGTTGGGAAAATCATGAGCTCATGCTCATGAGCTCCTCTGCTCCAACGTTGAAATCCCCATGGATCCCAAGCTCTCTTATGGAGTTGTCCTCTTGCTCCTCTTCTTTGTTGTTACTATTGCTACTTCTTCTCTTGTAGGCTTCCTTATTCTCAGCTTCTTCTTGTTGACTACTTTCACTGACCTCAACATAAACTTCCTGATCTCTTCTATCACCCTGTCCAGCTGCTCCAATGGTTGGTTCTCCTTATGCAGTCTTCTCTATTGCACTTTCTCCTTATCATTGGGTAGATCATCTTGATCCCCCTTGTTGTTTTATTCTTCTGTCGCATTAGCTTTCCACCCTAATACAAAATCTAGTTATGTAGTCTCATCCCTGAGTTGTTGCTCCACTTCCTCCTTTGACAGATTAGCTTTTGTCAACTCCTCCTGCATTGGTCCAATTCCAACTTCCTCCAACTACTCCCCAGGATGGTATACTCCTCCACCTGTTTCCAACTTGACCTGTTGGATATGCCTACTCTACATATCTACCCTTCTCTTCAGGGCTTCCATTTCCTCATATAGCTTAACAAAATCCATGTTGTCTGCTTCTTTTGTTGTAGGCTCTAGAGATGCAGTCATCTCCTATTCAACTTCCTGGCTGAAATTTTTGAGCAATTATGTTGAATGCTCTTCTCCTTCTGTTGGGGAAGATATCAGTGTCTTCTCCTTCTCCTCCTATTCTTTGATAGTCTCTATTGGATTTCCTTCTGTTGCTGCACCTGCAACACTTATGCTAGCCTCTTCTTGGCTGCTTGGCAGGAATGTTTTGATTCCCCCAATGATCATAATGCACCTCTGATCATCCTCTTTGATCGTGGAAGTATTTAGCTTCTCATAATCTTCATTCACATGGTCTACAAACCCACATGAATATTCATCTATTAGTACTCCTTGCTGACCTGATCTCACTTATGAGCTCTTGAGACTTTCAGACGGTATCATTCTAATTCCCTTTCCCCCTTGGCAATCTAGGATTTATCTCTTGCTCTCCTGGAAGTTAATGGGATCACTTGATCTCATTTGATGGCCAACCTGGAAATCTGAAATTTCAACACTGCCCCCCTGGAAGTATATGAGATATTCAACTGATCTCTCCCCATTTTTCACCTGGAAACTTGAAAGTCCATCTCCTCCCACCTGGAAATATGAATTTCCATCGTTGCCCTCCTGATAGCCTATGAGATCCTATGATTATCTCTCTTCCTCATCACTAAGGGTTCTTCCAAATTTTGGTTCACATATGTAAACCACTTCCTCCTCTATGTCACTGAGGTTTTTAGTATGCCTCACCCACCTCCTTGGTACGTGTTGCTTCTTTCTGGTTGACAAATTTTGAACATGCCATTTTACCTTCTTTTTCAGAGGCCATTCGTACCTCTAGTGTACCTTTTTCTCCTATTGCATCTTCAATGCCAGCTACTCTATTCATTCTCTTATCTCAATGAGCTCCAGATCCATATCTGTCTTTCTTTTTTGCTTATGGCCCTCTCTCCGACCACGTTCATGGTCTTCAATTTCCATTTTCACCCTCTTCTTTTCCTCCTGACAAGTCTGTGGATTAATCTGCATCTGAGAGCATCTCCTACTTTTCCTATAGCTCATTTGATTGTTTAATTTTCTACTTCACACATGCAACCATCATTCACAGAGAATCAATAATATTTCTTCTCCTTCACCTGATGTCTACAGACGACTTTAACTTCTGATACCATTTGATGTTATCATATTATATCCTTTCACCGTCTCTCCTTTGTCTGTTGTCTGCAAACAAAATAACGGATTTCTAATCTATCTCCTTTGTCTATTGTCTGCAAACAAAAATTTGGCTCTAATACCACCTAATGCATCCCCCCTCCCCTCTTGGGGGTTATGTGACCTCCCAGTCTAGGATATTTCAATATTATGAGTCAGATCGACTCTTCGGGCTCCTTCTTGAACCCAAAAAAATCTATACAGGCCCTATTTTCTCGTAAGGCGCAGAACCTGTGGAACTCACTTTCCCTTTCTCTAGCGCTCTTGGAACTTTTCAATTCATGGGCACTAGCTCCTTCTGCTAGACCCCTTTCTGCATGTGTCCTTGGGTTATGACCTCTCATAAATAAGTGATTGCAGGCTCGACCAAGAGTGGTTTGAGACCAACTCGCTTTTCTCCCCGCAAGTCACTACCAATCGCCACATGTCCCTTTTGTAATACCATGGTTTCAATTGCGGCCCGCCCTAAGAATTTTAAATTATGAGCATGTTCTAGCCCCACAATCTAGTGTGACCTTTGATATTTTGACCTCAGTGGTGTTTCATGATCAACGACTGAGATCTGTCCTCTTTTCCACCCTTCTCCCCGGAACTCGCTATTCTAGATCTCCACGATCTATCGACACATGTCCCTTTCAATCAACGACCATGATTAATTTCTCCTTTTAGCCTTCAGGACTGTCGACTCTCAACTCTGCGTTTGATGATGTAGCTATCTTCTGAAGTGGAAGATCTATTGACACCTATCCTTAGAAATCGAATGGATCAAATGAACTCCGGTTCTCTGGCCTTCGGGAGTCCTTGTTCAACGCCTCCTCTTTCTTCTAGGGAGATTTTCCCAAAATGACAGATCATCTACCATGTGCCCTCCTCAATCAATGGCTCTACCTTTGCTTTAGGACTTTGTCCCTTTCATCCATATCAACGACTCTTCAAACCCCTTCTCAATGATCGATATCTCCTTTGGGGTTTCAATGTTTTCCCCCTCTGCTTTCCTCTAGAGTTCTATATCTAGCGTCGCGTGTCCACCTTCACATCGAAGGATCTCATCCTCTTCAGGACTTCGGCCTTAGGAATTCTCAGATATCAACTTCTCCTCGCTTTTCCTCTCTCAAAGGGTTTTACCTAGAGTCCACGATCTAACGACACGTGTCCTCCTACAAATTGACGGCTCCCAGCTGCTTCACTATTCGGGCTTCGACAATCTCAAATTATCCTCCCTTCCTTTATCCTCGAGTACTTTCACTTGGAGATTATGATCGGTCGACGCATGTCCTTCTAGATCTAATGGTCCATATTCTCTTCAGCTCTTCAGGCTACTTTCACCCAAAGATTACATATTTATGCCATGTGGCCCTTTGGATCTAACAGTGAAGACTTCTCTTCGGCTCTTCGAATCTTCGGGCTTCGATAGTTTCAAAATCCTACACACTCGTTTCTTCCGAAATGTTTTCACTCAAAATTCATAGATTTATGCCACACATCCCTCTGGATCTCACTGTCTAGATCTCCTCCACCCTGCCAAATTCCTTTCAGAGTGTTATGCCTATGAACTTTTGGATTCTCTCACCAAGTGTCCTTAGAAATGGATGGTTGCGATCTATTTTGGCCTTCAAGACTTCAGGATTTTGTCACACTTCTCTTTTGGAATCCTCCAAAGTGATTTTCCCCGAAGTCTCAGATCTGTTGACACGTATCTCCTGGTGACCAATGGCCTGGATTTATTTTGGCCTTCGGCTATCTGGTGATTTCGCCCCCTTCTTGACAACAAACTTCTGAATTTCTCTCACTCTGAAGTTGTGGATCTTATGCCACCTTGATCGGACGACTGTCGATCCTCTATGCTAAGATCTGACAGTTATTGTCTCTCCTCCTCCTCAGCTTTGGATTTCTTCCGACTTGGAATATTTTGTAAGTGTTCAAAGGTTGTGGTATTTGCTCCTCCTGCGAGCCCAACTTATTGGGTCTCGTCTGTACTTCTGAAAAGAGCTACTCCTTCTAATATTTTGTTTTTACTTAGTCTCCTAAGGGTCTCAGCCCTTCTTCTCCCTTCAAAGGACTCGTGTGAACTCCTAGAAACCTCTCACTCAAAGCACTCATTATTGATCCTTTTCTACAAATTATTCAACAACTTTGTGAGTATCTTCTTTGATACTCTCTTCCTTGAACTCGACAGATAGTTCTACTTCTGCACACTTGCACCTACTCGATGCCCACCTGGTAGAGCTATACAGAGTTCTCAGTGACTATGTCTTTGTGCTTCCCCTACATAGTTTATCCTCTAAGGTATTCAACAACCTTGAGGTTTCCCTTGAGTTTTTATCACCCTGGTGCGCCCTCCTGGAACGTTCTTTTCTGACTCCACAAAGTTCAAATGCACACTCTTTGCGCTGGCTAAAGAATCTCCAATGTTCTGTTGTGCATTCCTTGCACAGCCTAAAGAACCCATAAAAATATAACAACCTCAATGAAGACAGATAAGTCTATCTTCCTATTGCAGGTGAAACCTATCATACATCTACAACATACATTCATAAAACACATAAAATCATAAACAACCATGCGCACGAAAAATTGTTGTCTTTTTCATTAATATGAAAGTCTGTTTACAATATGTGCAGGATGGACTCCAGTAGAGTCTTAGCTCTCTCAAGCTCTCTCAAAGAACTATTCTACCTCCTATTTCTAATATTTGGAGCTTCTTAGGCTCATCTCTCAGAATCCTCCCCTAACTCTCGTCTCCTCTCAAGAGACCTCTAAGATTCTATCTCCTTCATACAAAATATTTCCGCTTTTTAAAACAATAGGGCTCTACGAGCTTATCCTCTCTTCACCTAACCTCATCTATTGCATTAAAGTTTCATAAATGGCCATCTAATTTGATTTCAATCTAGATCCATCAACCTATCATCCATGAAAGGAGACCTTGTCTCCTTCTTGTGCAAAGGCATGGCTTTGTTTTCACTCAAACTTACAACATTAATCCCTATAGGATCATATTTCAAATGTAAAAATGGGAGGGTTGGTGTCTCTTCCTCTCTTGAATGCATGTTGATGTGTTGGAATGTTGGAACATTGATGAGGTGGAGCGATGCTCCTGCATCAAGATGTCACTCAAAGTATATGATACCCAGCTAGGTGCATAGGGTATGGAATTTATTTGTGAACTCTGGCACTATTTGATCCCTCTCCTCATGAAGTGTGGTCCATATCTTTTATTGGTCGTCATAGTTTCTAACATGGTAATATTTTTCCTTGATGGCATCCATAAAAGAGTCCCAAGTGGTCTCGGCCCCAAATATTCCAGACTCTTGTGTAGATTTTTTCTCATAGTAAATCTCCCACCAATGTTTGACATGGGGGGCCTCCTTAAGGAGCACAAGGGTGATAATTTCCCTATTGGAAAAATTATGGACAAATAATAACCTTCTAGTATATTTAACCATTTTTCCAAAGCATCTTCATTTATCTAGCCTTCAAATACGGGAATATCAAAATTAAGGGGGTGGCGCCTCCAAAGTGGTCACATGACAAAGATGCCTCCATTGTTGTCAAAAGTTGTCAAAGAATTTTGGAAAACTAATCCATCATTGCGTTCCTTTGTTTCACGAGGACATCTGCGAGCAAAAACTTAATAGGATCTCCTATTCCATAATCTCTCTATTCATCCAACATGGGTGGTTGTTAGGTTCAGTGAGGATGGTATTCCAAAGGTTCAATCATTTCGATTCCTAATGCTTGATACCTCGACCTCGTTGGGGACATGCACGAAGAAACAAATAAAGAGAAGAATGCTCTAATACCACTAATATGATTTTATGAGGGAACAAAATGAAACATATAAATAACACAGAAACATAAAGATATAATAATACTCGATTTCTATTAAAAACTGAAATATCCAGAGACTGTAAAAGAAAATATAGAGTGAAATGAACTCGCTAGAATGGTGGTAGTTTATCTCTGAGAAGAGATATGATGGCTACGTGAATTTGCAAGAAGATGAATATAGTGAGGTTCTCAAGGCCTTTTTAAGATAAAGCATAAATGAGAAAACCCTAAGCATCCAAAACCCTAACCTTGGAAGTGGAAACACCAAAAGTTTTGTGGGCCCAGATGGGGGTGGTTTATACGTCAACTTCCCTAGGGTGTAACTTTTGCATGCAATCTATGTTTTGGGCACTCGATACCTCATCCAAAAGGTATATCCTAAGAATACACATTATAAATGGCTAAATACATGCCTTTTACATCTATTAGGCGTTTCCACGTAAAAAAAACATCGTTTAGGGCCTCAAAAGTTTGGGACCTGAAAAACTGTAGAAAAACTACCAAAATGGAAATCGTATGTTGACCCAGTGGAATAGGTGGGTTGTCATCGATGTCCACCTAGATCATGTAAGATGGGTTATTCAATACAAGTAAGTTTCTCACCTCTTCTATGAGTTTATTAAATGTCATTAGGGTTTCTTTTGTTACAAATTAATGGTTATTTAATTGGGAAATTTATGGATTTATCTTTATTATAATTTTGATACATTACATGGGGTGAGAGGGGTAAAAGGGGAGGAGGTGAGGAGAGAAATAATTAGTAATAAAAGTGTGTGTGATCTCTAGAATGGGTCTATTCCTAGAGTTCATGCATGTTCCTAAATCACATGGATGTTCTTAGAGTGAATTTGCATTCCTATAGCGCATGCATGTTCTTAGAGCCCGTGTTCATTCTTTTCATTTCAATTTATTTTTTCAGGTAGGAGTGACAATTCTAGTGTATGAATTTGTTGAATTGGTTGCCTCATATATAGGTTTATAATGACAATCTTAGTGTTTTGAGTTGCAAATATATTAAAACTTCAATTTTTTGAATACCCCTCAATACCTCTATTTTTTATGTTATTTTTCTATAGGCTTCATAAAATTAGTTGTCAACAAAACTATAGACACAAATACA
>ML778403.1:1121982-1146011 GCA_009831015.1 Picea engelmannii
AAGGAATAATACCATTGTAGAATATGCAGACTGAACACTGGTAACTAGCTCCTGATCTGGGACATTGATGTTCTCTACAGAATGTGGAGTAGAGTCATCAAATAAAATATGGAAGTGGTTGTCATCCCAGAAATGACAACTATTCATATACCAATCATCACAATCGTCCTCAAAATCATACCAAGCATATCTTTCTTGATTATATTCATTCGTGAGGTCCTGCATAAGAAATATTTCCTGCATGTTATTCAATGAATCTTGAATACTACGAAAACTATCATTGAGGCCATCTGTGATGATCTTTGTGAGGCTGTCTGTAAGGCCTTGTGCTAACACATCCAATCTAGCATCCACTCGGGCTTTGAATGATTCAAGAATTTCTTTCACAGTTTGAGATGAACTAGCCATCTGAGCACCCTAGGAACTCTTCGGTCCTGCAGCCGTCACGAAAAAACTCAAAAAAAATTGACCCAATAAGTTTCGGCAGAAAATCGCGGCTTTTTCTGAAAAACCCTAAAAAACTGCTGAACTTGAAATGCTCATAACTTCACTTCCCGGACTCCGTTTCGGCTGATGTTTTTTTTGAAATGGGGTGAAATTGTGAGAAGAACTCAGATCTGTAATTTATTTTGGTAAATTCGGCCTTCAAATGCTACAAAAATAAAGACAAACCGCGCCGCCATCCGCAGAAAAAACCCTGAAAAATTGCAGATTTTAAAACCGCAATATCTTGACCTTCCGGACTCCGTTCTGGACGATTTTTTTTTTCAAATTGGGTGTTTTTTTGAGAGGAACTCAGATCTACAACCCTTTTCTGAAAATTTTGCACAAAAATATACTGAAAATTTCTGGAATGTCGCGGCCCTCTTCTCCAAAAAAAAATATCTGCAAAAATAAAAAGTAGTTGCCCACAACTCCGGCCAAGGAAAGTGCTCTGATACCACTTGTTAAGTACCAATACCAGATCTGAAGATATAATCAACACAATTACTGAATACACAATAGATCCACAAAGCAAGATAGAAGAAACCACACAATATTATTATTACCAAACCCTTGAGGTAGGGCAACACCATACAATGGATCCTATTATGGAAGGGATCCTCTCCTGTTCACTTGTCTCTTCGAGGGGGCAACCTCCTAATGAGCTTCAGCTCCAAATGCAATACTTCTCTTCATGTCTCATTACATTGCTTGAGCCCCTTTATATAGTGCTACCATCACCTAAGAACATTCTAAAGGAGGAATCTTCTAGAAGTAGAACCTTCTAAGAAGTCCTCTTACATTTATTATATCTAACTACCATAGTGGGCCTTATTTAATAATATAGTGGACCTAGTCCACCTTACATTGAATGACCTCCACTATTATCACTATGGGCCATCTGGGCCCCCCTACTACCTCTCTAGCTACCTTACATTGATTATAGGTTGGTGCATGGTTGATGCACTTGTTTATGGTACAGGTTCATTACAGGTTGAGGTACAGGTTGATGCATGGTTCATATTTATTGGTATAGGTTTACATCGGTATATCTCATAGTGATAGTGGGACAGTGGTTCCATCATTCTACTTCTACTTCAAGGTGGCAGGATGGGGCAAGGATAGGTGTTTGTAGCCACCTTCTGGTTGTAGACGGAGAACATAGGGGGTTGTAGCCTCCTTTTGGTTGTAGCCAGAGAATTGGGGAGTTGGAGCTTCCCTCAGGTTGTAGCCTAAGAAACTAGGGAGTTGGAGCCTCCTTCCAGTTGCAACTAGAAAACAAAGGAAGTTGGTGCTTCCAATGAATGTAATTCTTCAAGACATATAAGAAAAAGCATTTCGTGGTTTTCTCCCGATTTGGGTTTCCACGTAAAACACTAGTGTACTGTGTATGTGTATGATTGTTCATTTGTTCATTATTCATTTACTCTGCAGTTATTGGATGATAATGCTTTATTGATATAACACTTGGATTATATGGTTAAAAGGGATTAAATTGCTCTATTATTGATTCACCCCCCCTCTCAGTGATCCAATAGATAAGAATACACATTGGAGAGAACCAAGCCACAAATCAAATTAGTTTATAAGACCCTATTATTTATGGGACAAGCTACCCCTTATTGTTGAGATATGCATACCCTACAACTCTCAAAATAAAATTTGTAATATGTAAAAATGTTTATTATTAAAAAAATATATTTATAAGATCATAATTGTTGTCCTTTTTAACACAACAATATTTAAGGTTTAAGCATGTAGGTTAAAATTTATTGATACATCCAACTTTTCAAATTGTATTTACTCGTCCATTTTTTTGAATCTTAATAGTCAATTTTTTTTACTCTATTTGTTAAGGGTTTTTATAAATAACTTATTAAATGAATAAACTTAAATATTGGTGTGTTAAAAAAACAACTATTTTGTGAAACTTAACCATATATTTCTTTAATAATAAATAATAAACACTTTTGCTATATTATAGAATCACATTCACAATATGAAATCATAGAGGGTTTTTATAAATGACTTATTAAACGAATAAAGTTAAATATTGTTGTGTTAAAAAAAACCACTATTTTCTTAAACTTAACCATATATTTCTTTAATAATAAATAATAAACACTTTTGCTACATTATAGAATCACATACACAATATGAAATCACATGAGACATGATATATAAATCAAAAGCTACTTTGTCAAACTTGGCCCTAGGAATTTAATAATGTATTTATTAAAGTATTTCTTTAATAATAATAATGTATTTCTTTAAAGTATATATTTAATAATAAATAATAAACATTATGGGATCACGCAAACATTATTGAACCACGTGAGAAATGATAAATAAAACCAGAGAGTGTTGGATGTGAGCTAGTACTTATAGATATCACCCAAGATATACTGACGAGGAATCTTTAAACCAGACTCAAACTCTACAGGTTCTTAAAAACGATATATACTACTTGTAGAATATAATGAACGCGAAGTAAAAGTTAAGTTAAATCAGTAATTTGCTAACTTTATATTTTTCCCTATAATACAATAAAATAAAATATATATTATATAAGTGTAATTTAAATTTGTTATTATTTAAAAAATTTATTTACAATTTTTATTTATATTTTTATATTATTTTAGTTAATTTGATTTACTTTCAATGGTTTCTAGGAATTGTTGTTATTTTCCCCTCCTTACATCGGCGGGGTGATGATTTTCACAAAAACTTCAAACGGTATAAAATTTAGACTTTTCCTATTATATCTATATTACATATATCGTTGATATTCACAACATTAATGAGAGGTGGAGAACAACATTGTATTAACCTTTTGTATTTTGCTTCCCTTTCAATTAGTTAAGTTATTTAGAAATGTGTACTTAATGACAAATACAAGATGAAATTAAAATAGCCATTTAAGTTATTTAGAAGTGTACACTTAATGATAGATATGAGCAAAAATCAAAACAACACAATGAATACAATATACAAAGATTTTTATGTGGAAACTCATTGTGGGAAAAACCCACAAAACATCTTATTTATGTTCTTATGTAAGCATTAACTTATAAGTTATAAATTTTTAGCCCAACAGGAACCCACATGTCGCAGAAAACGAGGACAACAATCCTCTTAAGAACCAACCTGTCACAGATAATGAGGGAACCAGTTCTCTCAGGAACCAACTTGTTATAAAAATGAGGACATGAATCCTTAGTGAGCTTTGACTCACCCTAGCACCACCTTACCACCCTAAAATTAGAAAAACATGTTACATCACTAAATCTGTCAACACATCCTGACAAATTTACATTTATAATCCTATGAATTGTAATAGTATCATCTTCCACCTCACTTTGTGTGTGTTTCCACGATCGGAGCGCATCCATACTTATACTAATTTGTCTAAGTTCACCTTCATGTATGTGGACACATAACAATTACAATGTGGACAAACTTTGACCACATCAAAATCCTGTGAGTTACAATTTTGTCTAAATAAAGTATGATGGTTATATTGTGGACAAAATTTGACCATCTCAAAATCTTGTCAGTTACAATTTTGTCTAAATAAATTATGTCGACACATGACTATTATATTGTGGACAAAGTTTGACTAAATCAAATGGACCAAGTCTTCCTACAATTGTGCTCTAGATTATTCGAGCATCTTCTGAAGAATGACACAATAATTCCATTCTAGTCTATAAAGAATCCACTACGTAGATAGAACCAAAGAGAAAGATTCAAATCACAAGTCTTCATCCTTTTGCACTTGCTCAAGGCGCCCTGTAGATTTTCTGTAATGTCCCCCACCTCTTAGAGAGGTGATGAGGAGACTCAGTGGCCTGGGCATCCCCACTAGGTCATAGTTTCACACTAAGGGGGGGGAAGTCAAGAAGTTAAAAGTTATATTTTTAAGTTGACTTAAGAAAGGAAAAGGATAAAGGAATTAAAGATAACTCAACAGAAGAATAGAAGATTAACCCTGGGAGTTAACCTAACTCAACAGAGAATTAGAAGGAAAAGTATAAGTAAGAGGATGGGGCGCACCTATTTCTCATTCTGGTTTTGGATTAGCATTTGCTATTGCTCTTGAGCATTCAGTTTGGGGGTTTTGCTGTACAAACCCTTGTGAGCAACTCAGTGGTGAAATATTCACTCACCTTGTTCCACAGCTTGGTATCGGGGATGAAAGACTCATCCACACCATTATAGTCTCAGCCCATCTCCATCTAGCGCTTCAGAAGGCAGCAGGTCATATTGTTCTTGTGTTTCCAGCAAGGGCGCACCATCATCTAGAGGGAGGTTCGATCCAGCTTATCCTGAGGGCCTAGGGCCATTCTGATAGTTGGGTTTTGTTTGTAGGGGCAGTACCATCAGTTTGAGGGCTTTTCTGGAGGGTTATCATCATTCTACATTTGGCTGCAGATTGGGACATCTTGGAGCCATAGGGGACGTCCTGTGATTCAGTAAAAATTAGATCTAGGGAGATCTGCTTGAGATTTGAGCCCGAAACTTCTCCCATAGGATTCTCATAGCCCGATCTATATTCTTGGAGAGTTTCAGAGCATTTGGAGGCCTCCTTCATCAGGGCCGAACCAGCTAGGGTTTCAGTCATCTAGTGGGGCGCACCATTCAATGGAGAATTCAGATCTATGGGGTTTGAGAGTGGATTTGGGAATTTGGACATCTGGGTTGTCCTTACAGTTGCCCGATCTATCATTTTGGCATATTTCTCGGGATGATTGGACACTTTTGGTAGCAGGGAAGAATTATTGAGGGCTTCAACATTCTAGCAGGACGTGACACTTTCCAGCTTGGAGGTTGAGCATTAGTACGACTCATATCTACTTGATTTAGTCTTCATTGTATATCCAGCCTTTGGAGGCTTACTTTGTATTTTCGGGAGCATTTTGTAACAGCTCATATCTATTTCTTGTATGACCATCTGAGGTTTATGCCAGATCGGCCATCTATTGTATTGATCTTACATTGCTCATAATAAAAAGGTCAGATCTTTGCTTGTGCTTCTACATCTTGAATATATTGTGATCTCCATGTGTTGATGAATCTTGTATGCACTTAATAACTCAATAAATTAGTAGTAGTTAGTGATTCCAAGAAAGAATTTGGCTTGGGATCATTACATTTTCAACCACGTAATCTTCCCCACACTCCGTTGTAGTTCACTTTGTCACTCGTCACTTTCTCAAAACATCTTCGTGATGTGGCATAAGCATCCACTGAGTTATTCCATGATCAAGGTCAAGGGAATTTGGCACATTCCACTTCACTTATGAACTGTGTATTAGTTTATTTTCCTATTTTGCACCCACTCTTGGAAGACTCAAACAGTTCTATGATTTCTTTTTCATTTTTTATCCCTTTTTCCTTCAATCCTTCTACTCACTTATTTTTTCAACCTTTCACAATTTGTACAATATAAAGAATCATTTTCCGCTACAATCCTTGCATGCACTTCCTCTGCTTGTGTGCCAACTTTGCACCATACTATCTGTGTGCACTTCAAGCCATCTTCTGCCCACTTCCTCTTACTGTGAGCCGTGTTAACATCAATGACAACATATTCTCAACAACCGTCCCTTTTTTCACTGAGGGAAACTCTTATTGTTGAGTTTCTCCCCTTGTTAGTGTATTCCTCTAGCCTTCACTCCCCCTTGTCATATGATCCTCTTTGTCACAGTTGTATGTTTCTCCTCCTTTGACATCAATGGAAAAGGGAATTGTCCTTCTAGCTGTGCACATCCTCATAGTGAATCCCCCTATCAAAATGTTGTATTGTATGTTTCTCACTTTCTTTCACTTCTCCCCATGAGGATGGGCAGGTCTTTTAGCAGCCTCCAACCTGTCATGAAGATTTATGCCCATGAATGAGGAGTGGGAGGGACTCCCAAATTTTCTATGAGGTACTCAAAGGAGTCCCTAGGTAAAGGCTTGGTAAATATATATGCAATCTTCTCTTTGGAAGGAACATATTCTAATTTAACCACTTGATCTTGAACCCGTTCTCTGAAAAAGAAATACTTGATGGGGATATGCTTAGCTTTAGAGTGTTGAACAAGATTTTCAGAGAGATTAATAACACTTGTATTGTCGCACATGATAGAAATAGGTTGATCATGTCAGAGAACTTGAATATCCTTGAGATTGGTCTTTATCCACAATAGTTGTGTACAATAGGATGATGCATATATATACTTTGATCTAGCTATAGAGAGAAAAATGGAATTATGCTTCTATTTGAGCCAAGATACTAAACAACTTCTAAGGAAGAATGCATCTCCACTAGTTCTTTTTCTATCATCAATACTTCTTGCCCAATTTTGATATGTATAAGCTCTGGGAATGAGGTCTGTGTTTTTTTTATAACATAATCCATAATCAATAGTGCCTTGCAAATACCTAAATTTTCTTTTGACTGCAAGAAAATGACTTTCCTTAGGATTAGCTTGAAATATGCTTAGCTTTAGAGTGTTGAACAAGATTTTCAGAGAGATTAATAGCACTTGTATTGTCGCACATGATATAAATAGGTTGATCATGTCAGAGAACTTGAATATCCTTGAGATTGGTCTTTATCCACAACACTTGTGTACAATAGGATGTTGCATCTATATACTCTGATCTAGCTATAGAGAGAGAAATGGAATTATGTTTCTATTTGAACCAAGATACTAAACAACTTCTAAGGAAGAATGCATCTCCACTAGTTCTTTTTCTATCATCAATACTTCCTGCCCAGTTTTCATATGTATAAGCTCTGAGAATGAGGTTTGTGTTTTTTTGATACCATAATCCATAATCAATAGTGCCTTGCAAATACCTAAATTTTCTTTTGACTGCAAGAAAATGACTTTCCTTAGAATTGGATTGAAATATGCTTAGCTTTAGAGTGTTGAACAAGATTTCTAGAGAGATTAATAGCACTTGTATTATCGCACATGATAGAAATAGGTTGATCATGTCAGAGAACTTGAATATCCTTGAGATTGATCTTTATCCACAACACTTGTGTACAACATGATGTTGCATCTATACACTCTGATCTAGCTATAGAGAGAGAAATGGAATTATGTTTCTATTTGAGCCAAGATACTAAACAACTTCTAAGGAAGAATGCATCTCCACTAGTTCTTTTTCTATCATCAATACTTCCTGCCCAGTTTGCATATGTATAAGCTCTGAGAATGAGGTCTATGCTTTTTTGATACCATAATCCATACTCAATAGTGCCTTGCAAATACCTAAATTTTCTTTTGACAGCAATGTTACACATGATTTTGGTGATCTTGGTGATGTATTAACAATGGTGTACTCAGGCTCCCAACAATAACTTTTTCCCTGAGAAAGGTGGATCTTGTCTCCTTCGAAAAACACATTTTCAAAGTGATTTCACAGGCTGCATATGGCCTAGGGTGTGAGAATGACTCATTCTCGTAGGCCACCTTCATCTAGGGTGCGAACTTCTCGTAGTTTGCTCCATACATAGGGTGTGAACCTGTTTTCAAGCTTGGAAAAGAGAAGAGGTCTCGAGGGTTCTAGAAGGGAATCTTCTAGAAAATGAGTTGGCATTTGTATGGTTGTCATTTTACTGACTTCACAGATTTGATGGGATCATCCTCATCCATGTAACCATCTCTCCTTCTCCTATATATTGAAAGGATTCTTATGGAAAAGGTTAAGCAAGATTAATTGAAGAATTGGTGAAGGAATTGTGTGAAGAACCCTGCTTAGACAGAAACTTGGAGACTCTAGTTGGTCTATCAAGAGGAATTGGATATTCTTCATGAAAGTACAGAGCAAGTGTGTGTTTTGGAACCAAGGGTCACTAAAAGGAAGCTTGCGACATCAAGGCGATCAGATTGTATCTTCTACTTTCAATTAATATGATACAACGGCATGTCCTTTTCCCATAAAGTCATTCTTACTTTATTGTGTAATTCCTTGATCATATGCATAAGTTGACGTTGAATACATTTAGCTATCTTCACTTTGGTTGGTTTGTGTTGTCTTGGTCTTGACCTCACGAGAGCACCGGAGCAAAGCAGGAGCAATAGAGACCTAAGGAAGCGATACAAAGGTATGTCACTTATTCCTCCTTACTAGAAAATTCAATGATTGCAACTTAGGGAAAGAGTCATGTCCTGTCCTGTTTTTTTCTAGATCTAGGTGGATCTAGGGAGATCTGTTAGTGTCTGCACCTACCGATTAGTCTGATAACAAAATTGGTGACTCCACTGGGGATGCAACCCATTTTTTAGTGGTTTTTGGCATTTTTCCTTGGCCATTTTCTCTAGCCTTACCTTTTTTCATTTCGATCAATCTCTAAGTCTTCAGGAGACCTTGACAGACTCTTTGGGTCCAAAAGTCCTTTCAAAAATTTTGTCTTTTTTCCAAATTTTTCCTAGTTTCAGTCATTCTCGCACTGAACCCTTCTTTTGCCTACGAGAACTACTTGAGTTCGCACCCTACTGTGTAGTCCAGTGTGAACCTCTCACACTCTGTTGGTGGATAGCCTGCGAGAATGCTCCATTCTCACACTATACAACATTGCTTGCCTGCGAACCCATTTTGCAAAATTTTGGGATTAGGGTTTTTGTATGCTCAAATACCCAGATTTGTATGTGTGCCTGAAGAGAACTTCTTGGGCCACTGATTGATTGTTTCTTGACTTTGGATTTTGTGAATGATTAGTCTTCAGAAATCAAAGACTCTTCTTGTTCATTCACTTTTCTCAACTGTCATCTCTTGACCTTTTCTTAGCAAGGATATAATCTCTGATCTTGCAATCTGAGTGCTTGTTTGGTTGGGAGCCGGTGATCAGTTTCAAAGTTGGGATTTATTGTCTTTCTCTATTGCTCATCACTTGGAAAATCATTGTCCTCATGCATTTGAAAAGACTAGCCTTGTCTGCTTGTCATTTTTGTCTTCATTGAAAGATTGGTTTGGGTTTTGTATGTTGCTTGTCATTAGTTATTGGTTTTCCTTAGTTACACCACCATCGTGTGGTTCTTTTTGAAAAGTAAAAAACCTTTTTCTTTTTAAAAGAATTTTTTATTTTGAAAATATTGGAAATCAATTATTGAAATAGAACAAATAGAGAATTAGCATTGTTCATGATTTGTTGATATTGCATTTCAAAGAGGATTGCATATCGTAGTTCAAGATTGTTCCAGAAAACTCCTCTTTCCCTCCTGCAAATAGGATTCATCAAAGAAGAATTGATATTTTTCATTCCTATCTATGCATTGTTGGGTCAGAGTCTCACACAACATCGGTTTCATTTCCATCACCTTTGAGTAACAACAACCTTTAATAATATTGCGCAATTTTAAAATTTAACTAGTAACTCTTTTCTAGGACTCTATTACACCAACAATTAGCTAGGCTAGAGCTTTGGAATAGGCAGAGAGATACACTCTACAAAGCACAAAACACACAATAGCATTTTGTGTTAAAGAGTGTCAAATTCCATTTGCAATGTTTTTTCATGGGAAGCCCTTCTCACACAAGGGTCAAACCCGAGGTCGCATTGATATTGACAGAGTTACTCACCCTACTTTGTTGATATCGGTGTAGAGATTGCATGTATTACGGGGGTCACTTGAAGGTATACCCACAACGATGAGTGGAAGCCTCTCAAGCTGATTTCGGGCTAGATACCCTGCCCTTGCGTGTGAATCGGACTGTCAACTGTCCCCCCAGGCTTTATTGTTGTTGGTGGTAACCTTAGTGGCCTATCTTTTTAGGGTCTTACACAAGGTGACTATGAAAGGGCAAGTCTTCACAGTACCTGGAATAGACGTTGGCCAAACTCACTCGGGCTCCTTGGAGGGATACCCACGATTATGTGTGGGAGCTTGCACCAGGGCGTAAGTCCGTTAAGTAGGTCATCAATGTAACTTTTCCACCCTAGCCCAGCCTCTTCTCATCTTGTTGTTGCGACGTTGGACTTCATCACCAACTAGTGACTTCGGAATTATAAGGTCTTGTTTGCTTGGTGTTGTTTCCTAGATTTTGTTTACTAGTGCATGCTATTTGTTTACCCAAGTTGACCATAGAATTTTCTTTGTAAGTTTTTAACTCGTTCACAATAGACCCTCCATGTCATTCACGTAGAATGCAGGGCTTACCCCCAGAAAATCTAGAAGGTTCTCAACCCTTGCCTACTAGCTCACCGGAGGGCTCTCCTCAACAGAGTGAAGTCCAAGATGTCACCACTCCACAAGTGGAAAGAACTGACTCTCTAGAACGGTTCCGAATTACCAATTCTCAAGAGGACTTTCGACTTCACCTCGATTCTGAGAGACATATTATGCAAGTGAATTCTTCCGGAGACTTAGTTGTTTTGTCTTCTAGATCACAGACTGAACCTTTTCCAAGACCTGAAGGCCAAGATCCTTTTTGGGCTACTGGTGTTTTAGATGGGATCTCTTTGGTTCAAGAGCAGGCGTTGATATCACCATCTCACCTGCGTTCCCCAAAACCTTTGACCCATACGCGGTACCTTTTACTACTACTTATTATTTTCCTAGTACAGAAGCTCCACGAGCTGACCACATATTGACTCTCCCTTTACAAATGGTCCATTACATAGATACTATGAGTCTTCACACTGGGATTACCGTGGCTATCCAAGACCCTATTGGCACACCATTTTCACCCAGAGTCACCCCGACTCTTGCACCCGGATACCGTGCGTTGAATGCCTCTATTCCCGTTCCTATGCAAATCACATATGGAACTCCCGGTGGTCCCTCTTCTTCTGGGCACTCCCCTCCCAGTTTCATTCTGACACTTCATCTGCCCCCTTTCAAAGGACCTTCTCCATCCTCTATCGGTGACGTTGATCCTAGTGGCACCATTCCATCATTCACACCAAATTACTAGATTCCTGTTGGTGGACAATTTCACCAAGGAGGTTTGACTCAACCCTCCATTGTAGGGAAAATTCCTATTGGACCACAAATCCCAATTGGAACACAACCTTCGATTGGAGAAAAACCCCCATCGACCCCACCCTATGGACAAAACATACCTCCATCCTTGGCCCAGTATTGGAACCATCTGATACAACATAATCCTCAATTGACTGGGGGGCAACAGCCTCCAACTACATCCATTATACCCCCTAGTATAGGTCAACCATATCCAGGTATGTCCAATCCTATTTGGGGCTCGAATGCTCAACCTCATGTCCCTATTCAAAGATACAATCCCATGAGCTACTTTCCTCCACAACAACAACCGAATGTGCCTGGTTCTTCGCATTATATGAAGATTTTTTATGGTCCCACAAGTTTGCCAACGGGACTCCCTCCCCAAAGCACCAGTACCCGCATGTGAATAAATAGTTACCCTTCTTATCCACTTTGAACCTCCCGGATCTATCGAAGATTTTAAACAATCTGATCCATCACTCTCCCCAATGGCCCACTATACCATCCAAACTACCATCTGACATCCCTAAATTCGATGGCAAAGAGGGAGAGGACTTGAACAATCACGTCATGAATTTTCACCTATGGTGCTCATCCAACTCCTTGATGGATGAATCTATTCATTTACGCCTTTTTCAATGAACTCTCATGGATTCTTCCATGAAGTGGTATATAGAATTACCACGAGGTTTCTTCACCGACTTCAACACCCTAGCTATGGATTTCCTCACCCACTACTAGTTACTGATCCGTTATGGAACAGGGACCGAGATTTTGAGTTCTTTCAAACAAAAAAAATCCACTCATATCTCCGATCACATTCATGAGTGGTGACAAAGACGACGTCTCATCAAACTCAAGCTTCCTGATCAGTTGCTGGTAGAGTGGTTCACGAAATCATTTGTGAATGACATCGGTCATGACATTGCCATGGGTGGGGTTGTCATAGAAGAACAAGCCATTAGTCATGCTCAATACCTTGACCTCGTTTACTCACAAATAGGGACTCTTTACGACTTACTCCCCGATGCACCTCATCCTTCTACTTCCGCCACTTCGACTACTCCTGCTGCTTCTCATGCAGCTAACGGTGTGATTGACATCTTCCATCCCCAACCACATTCTGCCTCAAGCAACAACCCCAAACATATTTCTTCTAATGTTCAAAATGCTCTGTCTCCTACCCCTCCCACCGGCAAGACTTCTGAGGTAAATGTTGTTCAATCTACCCCCGCTGGTAAAAACAAATCCAGAAAAGGAAAGGGTAAGAATAAGGAGGACAAAAATACTTCACAAGCAGAGAGAACCAAAACTCCACCTGTTGACAATAGGGATAAGCGCAAACCCCGATACCCTTGTCTTATCTGTGTTGATGATCATTACACTAAGGATTGTCCATGACGAGCCGAGGTTACTAAGTTCCTTCAAGGGGCCCCAAAACCACCCACTCTGGCCATTTTTTCACAACCCTTCCCTTCTCAACAATAGGCCCAATTGGTCATTCATGACCAACCATCCCCCTCCACTACATCTTATGTTTTAATGTGTATAGGTGATTCAAAGCAAAGTGACATCACACTTACCACTCAAACCAAAGATTATTCTCCCTCTAAAGAGAAGGTTGATGTTATACCTCCTTCATTGGTCCAACCATCTCCTACGACTCCACCTACCAACAGTCCTCTTCATCTCGAACGACCAAGCCTCGACACAGTCCTTCGCCCTCCTCCAAAGGGCGTCGTTTGAAAATTGGCTTTCAATCCTCATGCCCATGCTACCCAGAACTACAACATTGTTGAAGATCTAGCCCAAGCACCATCTGCGATGTTAGCCCTTGAAGTCCTTCAAAGTTGTCCTACACAACGGAAGGCACTGTTAAAAGTTATTGGTGGAATCAACCCTACAGATATGAATTTAATAATTTTTGACTTGGAAGATCACATTCCAAGGTTACCCCCTCAACTCATGTTTTAAATACAAGTGATTGTCTCTGACAAAAATATTTGTAGAACCATTATTGACGAGGGTGCCTCAACGTGTGTCATGTCTGTTACCTCCTGGAAAGCCATCGGCTCTCCTTCTTTGATTGAATCCCATAACACACTCAAAGCCTTTAATGGCTTAGCTTTTAAGCCTTAAGGGTTCCTCCCTTTGTTGCCAATCACGTTAGAAGGAAAAACGGTTCAAGTCGAAGTGGAAGTCTTTTACACTCTTCTTGATTACAATCTTCTTCTTGTTGTGTCGACTCTTTTTTGTGTTGTACGTTTCCCACATCAAGGAAAGGTAATTACCATCAACCAATTATCCTTCTTTAACTCGGATACACGCACGGGCAACGTACCATTTATTTCCAAAACCCCCCCCAGATACGAGAACGTAGGTGTGGGTCTTCTTAAAGACTCTTCGTTAATGGGTACCTTCCCCATCCCACCGCCGGATGTTCCATATCCGTCTGTTGCTTCAATCAACATGATCTCCACCTCGATTCACGAAACCCCTGCGTCTCACAACCCATGGATGGTACCCAACCCCGATGATCATCTTCGTTACGACGACAAAATGCCTTTGAGTCCGATCGAATCCGCCTATCATGCCATTCAATCGTCAACCCATTCTACCCCCTCTCTTGGTGATTTATCTCCACATCCTTTCTGCATCATTTTTCCCATGGACAAGATGATTATGTCTGTCATGGAAGACACCCCTTGGAACGATGGACATCACTGTTCCATCCTCTTCCTAGAACAACACACCATCAAGAGCTACCAATGGATCTTGACCCCATCGACCATTGTCATCATTTTAACCGTTCCCAAGTCCACACATGATGTGTTTTCCGAAGGGAAATTAAGCAATATCTCACCCACTATTCTCCTCGACATATCCATCAAACCTAGAATTGTCAAAAATGTGAATATCAGAGCTTTGTGTTCCCCTGATGAAATTGTCACCTACAAGTCACTCTTTAAAGAATTTCGTGACGTCTTCGCCTGGAGCTATGAAGAAATGATGAGTATTGACCCCGACATTGTTATACATGAGATTAAGACATACCCAGACACTAAACCCATCCGGCAATGCCTTTGTCTAGTTCACCCACATAAAGTGGCCGCTATCAAACTTGAAGTCGAGAAAATTCTCAAAGACGGCTTTATTTACCCGGTGGCCCTCACTAACTGGGTTTCCAATCTTGTCCCGATTGACAAGAAACAAAGAACAATCCTCATGTGCATTGATTCTAGGGATATTAACAAAGCTTGTCCTAAAGACAACTTTCCTACCCCCTTCGTCGACCAGATTGTCGACGATTGTGCCTGAAGCAAAATCTTCTCTCTAATGGATGGTTTCTCCGGATATAATCAAATCAATATTGTTCCGAGGATCAACACAAAACCACTTTCATTTGTCCTTGGGGAACTTTCACCTATCGAAAACTTCCTTTCTGTCTAAAGAACGTTGGTGCAACTTTTCAGCGCACTATGTCTTATGCCTTCCATGATATCAAGAACATCGTGAAACCATATCTTGATGACTTACCCACTCATTCCATGCGTCGGGTCAATCATCCCATCCACCTCCGAGCCATTTTCCTTCGATGTCGGTTTTACCATATACGCTTGAATCCTCACAAATACGTTTTCTGCGTCGAATCCGGCCGACTTCTAGGATTTATTATTTCACATCAAGGGATCAGGGTAGATCCTTTAAAGGTCAAGGCGATTCTCAATCTCCCTCCTCCTTCTACACTTTGCCAGTTACAAAGTTTGCAAGGGAAAGCAAACTTTCTTCGTCGTTTCATCCCGAACTATGACGAGATAACTCTTGGATTTACACGACTACTCAAAAAGGGGTCTGAGTTCATATGGGGTCTTCCTCCCCTATTACAGTGGCGATTATTTACTCTACCTCATAGCCTTGGATTACACCATCGCTATGGTTCTTGTCCAATAGGATGATTCTCATGACGAACATGTTATCTATTACTTGAGTTGAAGTCTAACGCCTACCGAAACCAAGTATTTACATGTCGAAAAACTTGCATTGGCAGTCGTCCAAGTAATTCAACGTTTCCGGCACTATATCCTCTCTCGGAAGACTACGGTAATTTCTAACTGCAACCCTATGCAACACATTCTCACACGTCAATTTCTAGGGGGGAAATACTCCAGGAGTTTGACTTGGAATTCAAATGAGCTAAGTCCAAGAAGTCCTTAGTGTTTGCCGAGTTGATATGCGACTTTCCCTACTCTGAAATAGAAAATGTAGCAGCAGATTCATTACCTGATGAATCCCTTTTCCTAATTAGTTCTGATAATCTCTGGTACGACGATATCATCATATATCTCCAAACCTAGACTTTCCAGCCCAATTTGTTCAGTACTGATCAACATCGAATAAACCACCAAGCCCGTTAATATATTATCCTCGGTGATACTCTTTATCGTTGTGGGATTGACTCAGTTTTTCGACGTTGCCTCACATTTGACGAAGCCGAGAAAGCCTTAAATGACTACCATTTTGGAGCCTGTGGTGGTCATATGTTCGGGTATGCTACTACCCAGAAGATCTTACGAGCAGGGTATTTTTGGCCTTCTTTATTTAATGATTGCATAATCGTCGTCCAAAAATGCCACACTTGCTAGACCTATAACCATAAAATATGGTCACATCCTGCTCCTCTTCACCCGGTGGTCTCTGTTGGTCCCTTTGCGAAATGGGGTATTGATTTCATGACATGTCACCCCCACTTGGCCGGGGGGCATGGATACATTATTGTAGCCATAGATTATTTTACAAAATGGGCCGAGGCGATGTCGACATTTGACAATACTGGAAAGACCACAGCATTATTCATTTTCAATCACATCATAGCTCGTTTTGGTGTTCCTCAGGCTATCGTCACTGATCACGGTAGCCACTTTAGAAACTTCATGATGTCTGAACTCACTGAAAAGTTGGGTCTTCGCCATGAAAACTTGACGCCCTATTACCCATAGGACAACGGCCAAGTCGAAGCAATTAACAAAGTTATCATAACCATGCTTCGACGAATGATTAGGATTCACAAAACAAGTTGGCACACAAAGTTGTTTTCAGCATTGTGGGCTTACCGGACGTCCGTCAAGTCTGCTACTGGGTTTACACCATTCTAGTTAGTCTATGGTCTAGAATTCATCCTCCCGATTGAATGTGAGATACCCTCCTTAAAACTAGTCGCTGAACTCCTACCAAACACTTCTGTCGAGGAAGAAAGTCTGTTGTATCTCATGCGATTAGACGAAACTCGACGTGACGCTACCTTAGTCATAGAATCCCAGAAGAAATGTGTCAAGGCCCAATATGACAAACATGTCAAGCCTCGCGTTTTCTCCGAAGGAGATCTGGTTCTCCTCTACGAACAAGATTGAGATATGCTAGGAGCTGGAAAATTCAAAGCCATGTGGTGAGGTCCTTATATCATTAGATGAGTTTTGGAGAAAGAAGCTTACAAGTTAGTAGATTACGATAGTATCCCTTTGAGTGAACCCAGAAATGGGTTGTACTTAAATAAGTACTATGCATAAGATCACCTGTGCACGAGTACTTGTATTTTAGTGTATCATACTTCTTGTGTGTTACTGTAGTATTCTTTTTTTGTTATCTGGTCTCTGCCCTTATGTTATGTTGTGTTTGGTTTCCAGATGTCCGAGTCTTTGCTACCCCACATTGGCTTCGCTGATGGTGCTAGCCGTAGTACTCAAAACCTTGCTTCTGCTGCGTGGGAAATTTACGCCCCTACGAATGAACTTATCACTCTATAAGGTGCGTGCCTCGGTCGTGCGACCAACAATATTGTAGAGTATAGCGTCGTTATCGAATTGTTGATTGATGCTATCTCACTCGGTATCCGTCACTTGGTTGTACAAATTGATTCGCAGCTAGTAGTACTACAGTTAAGTAGTGTCTATGCTATTCGAAGTCCTACTTTATTACGGGTATATTTATGAATTCGCCTCTTGGAACGTTATTTTGATTATATTGAGTATCAACATATTCCTAGATGTCTAAATACATTCATTGATGCATTATCTAACTATGTATTAGATAGACATTTGGGCCATTTATAAACCAATCACATCACGTGCATCACATAACAAAAGATAAGCCAGTAGAACCCATACATATGTATATAACGATCAAAAAGTTTTTTACAAAAAAGTTATGTCCAAGGACCAAAATTTCAAAATATGAAGCTCATAGCTTCTACAAAGTAACGTCATGGATGACGCTCGCTATAACATACGACTGCTCGGGCAACCCTACGAAGCAGTCAGCCAATATAATATGACACGCCCATTGTATGATGTTGATAACGTCGTGGGACCTCTCTAAGAGGCATGTCTGGAATGTCAGCAATCAACCCCTCTATTCGAAGTCCTACTTTATTATGGGTATATTTACGAATTCGCCTCTTGGAATGTTATTTTGATTATATTGAGTATCAACATATTCCTAGATGTCTAAATACATTAACTGATGCATTATATAACTATGTATTAGATAGAAATTTGGGCCATTTATAAACCAATCACATCACATGCATCACATAGCACAAGATAAGCCAGTAGAAGTCGTACATATGTATATAACGATTAAAAAGTTTTTTACAAAAAAGTTCTATCCAAGGACCAAAATTTCAAAATATGAAGCTCATAGCTTCTACAAAGTAACATCATGGATGATGCTTGCGATAACACATGATTGCCCGGGCAGCCCTACGAAGCAGTCGGCCAATAGACTCTGACACGCCCACCGTATGATGCTGATAACGCCACGGGACCTCTCCAAGAGGCATGTCCGAAATGTCAGCAGCCAACCCCTCTAAGTTTTGTTCCACTGCCTCATAATCTTCAACATCCCATCGTGGCACTAGAGCCACCTCTCCTTGTCGTTGAATAGGAGAGGTACCCGGAGGTCGAGAAGGCCCCACATCTATGACATTCAAAAGAGATTTTTGATCAGTTCTTGGACAAACATAAAAACATTTGAATATGATAAAACTCACAAAAACATTTAAACAAGTGAAAAAATGTGTACTTCTTACCTAGATCTCCCCACTAAGCACCCTCGGGTAGGGCCAAGTCTGGATCCCCTCGGAATTCCAACCTGGCATAGGCATAATCATCAACCATCAACATCTGTGGCTGCAACTAGTCAAAGAAGGAATCGTTATATTTGATGATTGGTCCAGCTACATGTCGAGCCATGAGGTTACACCACCCCAACATCCTTGGATCCTCTGGTGATCCGGATTATTTTCGGCACGAAATGAGAGCGGAGATATAACACATAAATATTTAGAGATATTGCAAGAGAGACAATAATATAACAGAGATATAGCGGAAATAAAACAAGAGTCACAGATATACAGTAATACACGATTTTTATTAACGAAATAAATGTACAGAGATGTTGGCAGCCAATTCACATTTTTCAATTGTCTTATAAGCTGCCTACACCAATGTTTTGCAAACATCAATTTTTCGTCGCAATTTTCAAGTAAATGACACTTTTATTTTTGTGACATTTGCACATTTACCTTTGTTTTTGTTTTCACGACTCTAAGCGTGAAAACTTGGTCTTTCGAAGTTGCACCAGAATCATTATTGAATTGTCGTTTTCCTTCTTGTTGATATGCCCATTGCGCTATTCGCTTCACTTATCATTATGCAGTTGGTAAAACCTTTTGATCTGTACTCATTGGACATTCTTGGATTGATTGTGTGATTTTGTCTCATTGATTTTGTGATGCATTGACGATTGGATTTATATGTTCTTTGATTTGATCTACTTGACCATTGGTTTCATAAAGATATATAAGTGTTATGATTAAACCCTTGATATATTTCATTTGATATGACACCTAGTTTAAAACGCATTGGCACATTGGTTAAACTCTTGATATGATTTGTTACAATGCATGTCACATAGTCAAAACATTAGTACTGGTTTCGATTTGTATGTTGGGTTTTTAAAACTATGGCATAACTTTGATTGCGCGCGTTGGTTTATACACTTACCATTGATTTCATTGGTCGGGCAAGTGACATGATTTTTAAAACTACACAATAGTGGGTTGAACAGCTATAAGCGCCGGCGGTTGTACCTTGGTAATAACTATTATGCATGGCAGAAATAAGCTCCACCACCTTCGCACGATGTCATTAATGCATATCCCTTATCCCTGTTTCACCTCTGTTAGATCGAGTAACCCTTCGTGCACTCTACTCCTATGTATGCTATCATCCAAACCCTGGCTCGTTCACCGTGTGCTCGGCTCCATGGCACCGGTGGTGTGAATTGAGCCAAATGGTAGCCAAGCCTTGCTATTGTTCGACAATGCATAGAAGGACTTAGAGGATAGCGGTTGGGTCACCTTCATGCAGAGGTTTGAGGGTTTTAATTTATTTGTGGCACAACAGTTCACCCTGAATTTTGATGGCTGTAGAGCCAAGGTGGGCGACATTCAGTTGCAAATCAGTGAAGAGTTCATTAGCTCTGCCACCGGGTTAGCAGCCACGGGCCAGCATTGGTTCAAAAATTCTAAGGTGGAAGAGGTGCCATGGCCACTACTGTTCGTCTCGCGAAAGGTCACATCCTGTGATAGAGGTATGCCCATTTCCATGCTTAAACCACGATGGCATGACTTTTTGATAGTAGTTAAACAATTCGTGACCTGTGAGGGTCGATATGGACTCATTTTTCTCTACCACCTGCGTTTGTTAATGAATTTTATAGGGTACCCATTGAATATGCCTTTCTATTTCCAGTGTAGCCTGTACAAAATGTCAAAAAGGTTTAAAAGGGAGAAGGCTGATAGTATCCTGTTCCACCATGGACTAATTAGACTTATCATTGTTCATCACTTAAGTCTCCACGGTGATAGTTGGCGAGCTTTTATCGCTCGAAATGGTTTTGATGATACAGACCCTGTCCAGATTGACAAGCCTGTGGTTAATGAAACTAAGGTCGGGCCACCAGTGCCCTTCCATGTCCTACTGCCCTCTCCTAAGCCTTCGGTCGACCCTGATATTGACTTACCCGACGTTATAACTGAGAAGGTTGAGGCTATAAAGAAGCCTGCGAGAAAAAAGGTTAGAGGTAACCCTTTTGTTGATGGCAAAGGAAAAAAGAATGCTCGGCTTATCTCGAGAATGGCTAGAAATAAGCCTAAACCTAGTGTTGAGCAGAAGCCCATAGTCCTTAGTGAGGATTCAGACTCTGACATAGAATGCTTCCTAGCTAGTGAGTACCCTTACTCACAGGGTCTGTGCTTCGAGCCACCTTATGACTTCATTTCGAATCTTCCCCCTTGCCTAAGAAACAATCCCAGTTACCCAGGGATCGAACTACCTAACGAAACCCTCGGCAATGTAACCAAATCCTCACCTGCATCTTCGAAGCCCGGATAGTCGTCGTGTGACCAATGTGATGTGTGGTTGGAATGATACTATTTGGACGTTCCTTTACTTCAATCGAAAATCAAATCATTGGAATAACAAGTTGCAGTGTTGACCAGCCAAAGGGACAAGCTTCAGGCAACTGATAGGAAGCAGAGGACTACTGGTTCCATCATTTTTCGAAATGTTGAATCGGCTATAGCCGTTGTCAACTCCAAAATGTCATGATCAAGCCGTCTGCTCGTCATACAGGTATGAATTTTGATATCATTTTAGTTTTTTGAATGACTAGGATTAATATAATGATTTGAATTTCCTTTTCAAATAGCTCTGTCTATCATTCGAAATGGCTCTGTCATAATGTTGTTCATCCTGTACATTGTTTTCACTTTGCTAAAAATAAATGAAGTTTCAATTTGGATACACGATTTGCTCATACCCAGTTTAGCCACTGATATATTTTCATCGGATTTGATTCATTTGTCTATTAAGTTAACAAAATCGATGGTTTGCTTTCAATTGAATTGGTTTGTATCCAACTTGAACAGAAGGTTTGCATGCTAAATTTAGAGCATGATCATATTTTGATTTGGTATGATTTGATTTTTGAAACGATTTCGTGAGTTTGGTTGTTACGATATGTTGTGTCATGTAATCTTCTAAAACATGAATACAACTCTGTTCGGCTCTGATTTGGAAAGAACGACTCTGTCTTTTATGAAAACGATATTCTCATTTAAGCCTGTGCAAATGATATCCACGCCCGAATCATGGAGCGGTTTTGATTCATAATAACTATGTTAAACACCAACTGTTCGATTCACTCTCATTTTGATTGGATTATCCCATATCCTGAGTTGGCAAGATTGTTTTATGAGTTGGATTCGTATTACAGATGCTGCTCTGTTTGATTTGCAAAACGAATTTATCGACATCTGTTATTTCTGTCAAATCCGGTTATAATTCGTTTTGAAAGGAACGGTTTCGTTCAATGTTAATTGAGTTTGTTTGCCCCAAAATAGAAATAACAAACAATCGAACTAATCCTACAGATCCTGTTGATTGATCTCATTATGATTTCGTTTGTGAACATTTACGCGCCAGTTTTGATTTAATTCGCTCATGGCATGGATCGTTTATTATACAATTATGTCGATTTGAAAATGATCTTGTCTGGATTCGATCGTGTTTCCTGTTGATGAGGCAACATAACAATTGCCTATGATTTGTTTTAATTATATCGATTTCAATTTGATATGGAACGATTTCATTACTGTTCGATATTATACTACTCACCCAATTTTGTGGTAACAAATGAAACAGAGTATATGCATCTTTGTAGTCATTTGATTTTAGTTTTGTTTTGATGTTGAATTAGTATAACAATCTCGATTTGAATGATTCATTTGTCTTTCAATTAGCTATTAGATATTTGTTAAGAGTTGAATTTAATTCTTTAAAAGATTTGAATTGATTTTTATGCTGATTATGTGTCTGATTTAGACCAGCTACAGAATCGCAAGATTCTGTAGCTAGTCTATAGAATTAGATTTTTTATCATTTTATTAACAAAATACCCTTCTAACCTGTCCATTTTTTACCCTTTTCAGGTACATCCGAATTGCATTGGACATGCTAGACAGTCTAGGAGATATTTGTGTGTTTTAGTTTTATTTTAGGTTCCTAGTTTAGTCAGACTTGGGATATCTTCCCAGATTTTATGTAAATAGTGTTGATAACTTCCACAGGGATGTTTTACCCTATGGAAGGTCTTTAAATACTTATTGTTTTTTGTAATAAGGGGCATCCTCACTTGTGGGAGAACCAGGCTATGGATTTCTAATACAAACTAAGACATGAGTTGATGTTTTGCTACAGCTTTCGCTTTTCAACATATCAATCTTTTGTTTCAAGTTTATGCATGTCATTTGCAGTTGATTATAGACTACTTTAGCTATCATAGTCTATTGCAGAATGATGTGATTTAATTAATGTGATCCATATCTGTTTTCTTTCATTACTTTAAAAAATACAGCAATTACTTTGTTCAGTTAATGAATGACAGATTTCTCTTCTTCATCAATTGAATTATTTTGTATAAGTCTTTGCATACAGGTTTATCTAACTGTGAAGATTTATAAATCATAAGATTGTTGTAATTTTTTATGTCTTGTTTGTCCTATAATCATACTTGAAGAGCACTGTAGCTATAATTTACAAAAAGCTCCTGGGTAATTCGGTGCGGGTTTCCTCCCTCCGATCAACTGAGAAAATCATCATACACAGGACAAACCTGGAGCGTTTTTCCAAGTCAGTTTGTGATTTATTTGTTAGTTAATTTGTTTAGTATAATTTAAGTAGTTTAGCTAGATATATGTTTAGTTAAATGTGTAGTTAGAATTAGTATATTAGTTGTTTAGTTTAGTTATTTTTTGTTTTATTTATGTTCATAAAATTATAAAATCAACAAAAACATCTTTCTCTGTCTTGGGGCAGAATATAAATGAGTTTTTCAGGTTTTATTTAAATCTGTAAATTGTAGATATTGTACATTTTGTGAACAAGATTTATTTACATTAGTAATTAGATAGTTAATTAGTTAGAGTTAGTATAGTAGTAGTTAGTAGATTGTATATATAGAATAGTTAGATTAGTTTGTTTGCTTAATAGTTAGTTTTAGTTAGGTTAGTTAGTTTAGAATAGTTTTTCTTTTTTTGTTTTCTTAGGACCTTAGATCGACTAACGGAGCCGCTAAACCCATCAGTGTGGTTCAACCCAAACGGCTTGGGTTATTAGACAACCCCGGACCGGTTCCACTCTTCCAGTTGACGGACAGTCAATTTCGCCCGTCAACAAGAGACTATAAAATACAGAGTGAAAGACTCGCTAGAATGGTGGTAGCTTATCTCTGAGAAGAGATGTGACGGCTACTCGCATCCGTGAGAAGATGATCATTACAATGAGGCTCTAAGGGCCTTTTTAACATAAGTAAAATTCAAAACCCTAACCCCGGAAGATGAAAATCCAAAAGGTTTGTGGGCCCCGATGGGGGTAGTTGATACGTCAACTTCCCAGGGGCGTAACTTTTGCATACGATCTCCGTTTGGGGCGCTCAATAGCTCGTTGGAAAGATCTATCC
>ML778403.1:1181558-1196923 GCA_009831015.1 Picea engelmannii
ATACATGGTTTAATTGCAAACATTGAATGCTCTTATTATCTCTTATGCTTTGTTTAAGAAGTGATATAAGTTATTTATCTTTGCTTAAGCAATCATTGACTTCGTCAACAATTGCATGTGATCATTAGCTCATATATATATATATTTGAAAGATAGTCTTAAATGCTTATGAAGTACTAACCCACTGCAAGCACATATTCTAGTTGTATTTGTCTTGTCTCGCAAACACGTGCATCATCAGTGGATTGTTCTCTTTGACTATCTCTTCTTGGGCAGCAATCTGTGAAAGGGAACTTCTTTGACTTAGTCCTTTACCCTTTAGCCTTTCATTAACCTAGATTGCCTTAGGGACGTCTCCCTTGGACTAGCCCTCCTAAATAGAAAGAGCTCCCCATCGAGGTGACAGTGGGTGGGGAAGCTCCTGTTACACCGGTTTCAAGCCCTGACTCAAGCTCCTTAGACCTTTCCTACAAACCGTGCGATAACAGGGCCCATTACCTAAACCTTTGTGCTACAGGGCTTTCTTCAAGGGTTGACATCAATGGCAACCAACCTTAATCAACACCTCTCACAGATAATGAGGAAGGCCCCAACCTGTTACAAAAATGAGGACACCAATCCTCATTGATCTTCTACTCATGCTAGCACCACCCTGTCACCCTAAACTTAGAAACAATTTGTTACATCACTAAATATTTTAACACATCCTGACAACATTACATTTATGTTCGTATGAATTGTTACAGTATCTTATTCCACCTCACTTCGCGCACGTTTCAACGATCAGAGAACATCCATACTTATACTAATTTTCCTAAGTTCACCTTCTTGTATGTGGACACATAACAGTTACAATGTGGACAAATGTTGACCACATCAAAATCCGTCCAATTACAATTTTGTCTAAATAAAGTATGACAGTTATACTGTGGACAGAATTTGACCATATCAAAATCTTGTCAGTTACAATTTTGTCTAAATGAAGTATGTGGAAACATGATTGTTATATTGTGGAAAAACTTTGACCATATCAAAATCCTGTTAGTTACAATTTTGTCTAAATAACGTATGTGGACACATAACTATTATATTGTGGACAAACTTTGACTAAATCAAATGGACCAAGTCTTCCTACGAATGTGCTCCATATTATCCGAGAATCTCCTGAAGAATGACGCAATAATTTCATTATGTTCTACAAAGAATCCACTGCGCAGATAAAACCAAAGAGCAAGAATCAAGTCACAACTCTTCATTTTGTCGCACTTTCTCAAGGCGCCCTACATATTTTCATTTACGTAATCTTCCACACAGTCTGTCACAATTCACTCTGTCACTCATGGATTTCTCAAAACATCGTCGTGTTGTGGCATAAACATCTGATGAGTTATTCTGTGATCACAGAAAAGAGAATTTGTCGCATTCCCCTTCACTTTTGAACAATATCGTAGGTTATCTTCCTATTCTGCATGCACTCTTGGAAGACTCAATCACTTATGTGATTTCTTTTGTGGCGTTGATCCCTTCGTCCTTCAATAATTTTGTGCACTTCTTTTTTCAACCTTTCATGATTTTTACAGTAGAAAGAATCATTTTCCTATGCAAGCCTTCCACACACTTCTTTTGCTTGTGCGCCAACGTTCACCATATTGTTTGAGCACACTTCAAGCCTTCCACGCACTTCCTCTGCCTATGCACCATGTTGACGTCAATGACAACATCTACTCAACATATACTACATGTAAAAATTAATGATGGTAAAAAAGGAATAAATCAACTTGATGATGGTAAAAAAAGAATAAATCACTGACATTTATTGATTTTTTATTTCACTAGTTTTTAATGTAGTTTAATTAAGTGGTTTTTTTTCTTTTTTAAAATTTAATTAAAGGTTTATTTTATTTAGAATTTTTTGAGTGATGAATTGGAGAATATCCCAAAAAAACATTTATTTTCATAAATAAAATTATTTTTATGTCTACAATTTATATGGAATTCTTATCAAATTTATAAGCAAAAATAATCAATTTACTTTAAAATTAGCTTAACTTGATCCTTTTTTAATTGAAAAATATGATCTTTTCAAAAATAAAAAAAAATCTAGTGTAAAAGTAATAAAAGTTATGATTTCTTTGGGAGGCATTTTAATAAGGTTTATGTATTGAAAGTTTATTCTATTTGTTTTGTGTCTCTTATAGAGTACATATTTTATGTAATGGTTTTAAAGCTAATATACATATTATTATTTCTCTCCAAGTAAGAAAGGAGTTTCTTTCTTGTGATTCTAAAGGAGGATAATTTGTTCAGTCAACTTATCACTAAGTGAAGAAGTTTAATCTTAAATAGTTGAATGTTATGGTGGATCAGGTGTGATTTTTGAGATCATATAGCTACATTTGTTCATGGGTTTTTTACTACAAGGTTAAGGTAAAATATCTCCCCAAATAATGTATACATGTAATAAGAACACTCATATGTTGTTTGTTAGGATATTTAGACACTTAGGAGTTAGTAAGATTTACTTGGTCTATTGTGTCATTAGGTAAAAGTGTGTTTTCTAGTGTGTTTCTGTAGTATGCATTAGTATGCATTTGTAGTTAGGAAATCCGACGGTCACGATATGTTCCCGACATAGAGTGACCCGACGATTCATACTCTCCTCGATATTAACGACCATTGATCTGTGGCTTAACACCCGATTGGTCCATGATCTCTATTTAAAGAGCATGGAGGGTCATTTGACGATGATCGATTGTGAGAAACTCTCTTGTAAAATCTCTATGTAATCTTTTTCTTTGCATTAATAAATTGTTCCAAGTGGTCGTGTTGGCTGGGGCCGTGGATGTTTCCCCATATGGGTTTTACCACGTGAAAACATTAGTCTGTTGATCTTTGATCTGGTTATGTGAGTGGTTACTAAAGGTTTTCATCCTCTGTTGGAATACCAGTGTTTTCAAACATGGTATCAGAGCCTGTTTGAAGACCCGCTCCTATTGTAGATCGGATCATGAAGCTGAGTTGCCTCATCTCCATTTTCTGTCATTTTCGTACATTTATAGGCTGAGAGAACTGTTCCATTGCATCCGAAGCACTCGTTTCATTCAGGAACACTTTTCATTTCACTCGAAAAGGTTTCCGTTTGCCCAAGATACGACCATTACAGTCAGATCCAGAGGTATAAAGCTTGAATATGCATTTTTTTAATTTTTGCAGAGTAGTATTTTGGTTTTTTTTTTAATTTCCGGGTTGCTGCTCTTTTAGAGCTGCGTATGCTCTTTTCCCTGTTCCCTGTGCGATCTCAACAAATAAGAAACAAATAGGAAACGGTGCATCTTCCAAGTAAGTTAACCGAGATCTAACCCTTGTTGTCATCGAGAAGCGAAATTTTTTCTTGTGTGAAAAGAGTTTTTTTTTAGCAAGCTCTCCAAGGTCATCTTCAACAACAACAAAAATCCTCCTTCTGAACATTACAATATGTTTTGCTAGATCATTTGGTTAAAAGTTGTCTTATTAAGTAAGAGGTCTTGAGTTCAAGTCTCTCTTTTTTTAACATTTTTTGAAAAAGTTCATGCTAAAATTGTAAAGTGCATTTCACTTCAAGTATAAAAGTGAATCACTATAAGTAGCTTTAATATTTTATTTTAGAGTTATTTATTTTGCATGCAACTTTTCTGTTATAAAGTAATTTCATTGTAAAAGTGATCCATACTTCTCTTTATAAAAGTGGGTCACTTCATAAAACAACTTACACAATCACGTGGTCATTTGGTTACCGATTGTGCATTTTTTTTAAAAGGGCATAACTCTAACATCGGAAGTCTGTTTTAGTGCCGTTTTTTTTAAAACCGCATAAATTTTCGAGCTCTTTCCATCTAAATCATCAGTTTTAGTTTTTAAATCCACATTATCTGCATATTTAATATGGCTTCTACAACTATTGTCTTGCTTACCAACAACAACTACTTCCAATGGAAATCTCATATGGAAGATTTATTAAGAAGTAAAGGCTTGTACAAGATTACATTGGGAAAGGAAAAAGCACCCACAGATGCTGATAAGAAATCCAAGTGGGATAATAGGAATGAGAAAGCACGTGGAATAATTGGAATTTCCATCTCTCCTTACTTAAGGTACCACCTTCAAGATATTGATGACCCTAAAGAAGCTTGGGACACAATTGAATCTGTGTTTGGTAAACTCAATATTATTCGAGCACAACAGTTAGAAAATCAAATATTGACCTTGAGTCCAAATGATTTTTCTTGCCTTGGAGACTATCTATCTAGGTTTAAAACACTCATAATTTTATGTGAACAATGTAAGATAAAGATGGAGGAAGAGCGTTGCATCTATCTTATTCTTTCTAAGCTAGGTAGTGCATAGTCTGTGTTTGTATCTACCTTTTATGCCATGAGAGAGGCTCTAGGGGAAGAAGCTTATGAAAAACCCAGTCTTGAGTCATTTTGTGCTTCTTTGATTCGAGAGGAAGATAACATTGTACAATTTGGAGTGATCAACACTGTAGGTCCCTCCAACAAAGCCTTAGTTGCCCAGCAGAAAGGTAAACCCAAGTACCCCAAGAAGCAACATCCTCGCTACAACAACAAACAATATAAGGGTCCCAAATCTTCGTAGACAGCTTCAGATCCTACTGGTGACAAAGGAGAAAAATATAAAAGTAAGAAAACTAACAGACATTGCAACTTTTGTGATAAAGATGGTCATGATGAGTCCAAATTTTTCAAGAAGATGGCATCTTTAGAAGCAGTGATGAAGAAGCACAACATCAGTATTGATTCTACTTCTTCTTCTCATGTATATGCACTTTATGCTTCTGGTTTCTCCTTCAATTCAAATTATATTACTACTTCTTCTTCTGATGAGTGTCTTATTGATTCAGGAGCATCTTATCATATGGCTAAGGATAAAGCCATATTTTCTGCTCTAAATGAATGTAACACCAAGAAAATATTTGTTGGTGATGATAGATCTCTTAGTGTTGTCGGATCTGGAACAGTTCAAGTAGATAATGGTCATTTCAATGATGTATTATGTGTTCCAAGTCTTTCTTGTAACCTTCTATCAGTATATCAAATCACTCATTCGGGTGAAGGTAAAACCGTCGATTTTTCACCTCACCAAGTTGTAATCAAGGATCTAAAAGATCCTAAGCATGTTTTTGCATCTGGAATTGTTGATGATATTACCAGGTTGTACAAGTTTGACAACTTTGGGTCATCATCTTTTTCATCATTTTTTGTTGCTCATAGCGATGACTTGAGCAAACTTTGGCATGAGTGGTTTGGTCATCTAAACTATCGCTCATTACAACAACTATGTAATCAACAGATGGTGACTGGTCTTCCTCTTGTTTCATGCAAAGATGGTGTTTGTGCCAGTTGTGTTCTTGGCAAACATCATCGGGACAATTTTGACAAACGTGCCTCTTGGCATGCCTCGGGTCCTTTGCAGCTTGTTCACAGTGATTTTTGTGGTCCACTTTCTTCTCCTTCTTTTTCTGGGTGCAAGTATTTCTTAACTTTCATTGATGACTTTTCCAGACGTACTTGGGTTTACTTTTTAAAACTCAAGAGTGAAGTTTTTGACAAGTTTTTGGCCTACAAGGCCCTTGTAGAAGAGCAATCTGGACATCAAATTCAAAGGTTAAGAACAAATAATGGAGGCAAATATGTGAACAATAATTTTACAAGCTACTGCACTACATAGGGAATCCAAATGCAACACACTGTTCCATATACACCACAACAAAATGGTGTTGCTAAGAGAAAGAAATGCACATTAAAAGAAATGGCTAATTGTATGCTCCAATCTAAGGGATTAAGTCTAAAGTATTGGGTGGAAGCCATCAACTATGCAAATTACATAGTAAATCACACTCCCACAAGGCTCTTTAAATTATAACACCGGAAGAAGCTTGGACTAAAATTAAACCATATGTAAGTCACTTCCATGTATTTGGCAGTATAGCATGGGCTCACATTCTTGATGAGAAAAGGAAAGCATTGCAACCTAAAAGTGAGAAGTGTATATTTGTTGGTTACTCTGAAGATGTCAAAGGTTACAAACTTCTTCAATCACATTGTAATGAAATTATTATTAGAAGAGATGTTAAATTTGATGAAAATATCTTGGCTTGCGAGCCTAATTCGACGATTGTGCCTTATTTGGCCTGCAATCCATCTTTGGTGTTTGTGCCTTCTTATGATCTGGTTTCTTCTTCAGATGATGACAGTGAGGATGAAAATCCACCTCCACCTGCTCACCCTCCTCCAGATGAGTCCTTTGAACCTGAACTAGCACTAGCTCCACAGCTTCCTAGATGGGTCCATTCAACACGAGAAGCAGTTGGTGATCTTGTCGGTGATCCTTCATATCAGCGTCGGACATGTTCATAGTTCCAACGAGCCTCTTCTCTTTTGGCTCAAGCTTTAGAAACTCATGATCCAGAGACATTTGCAGAAGCTTCAGATCATCCATATTGGGATACAACAATGAATGAAGAGTATCGTTCCTTAATGGAAAACGTTACTTGGGATCTTGTACCTCTTCCAAAAGGAAGAAAACTTGTTAGATGCAAATGGGTCTACAGAACTAAGTATGCATCAGATGGAAGTATTGAAAGACACAAGGCTCGGTTAGTTGCCAAAGGATTTTCCCAAGTTGAAGGAATTGACTATAATGAAACCTTTTCCCCTGTAGCAAAAATGAATTCCATCTTCTTTGTTCTTTCCCTTGTTGCCTCACATAAATGGGAGGTCCATCAGATGGATGTTAAATTTTCCTTCTTGCACGAAGATTTGCAAGAAGAAATCTACATGAAACAACCTCCTGGCTATGTCCAGAATGACTCTAGCCTTGTTTGTCACCTCAAGAAATCTCTTTATGGTCTCAAGCAAGCTCCCCGAGCTTGGTATGCCAAAATGGATAGCTTTCTTATTGCCACTGGATTCTCTAGATGCAATTCTGATACTAATGTCTATACCAAGAAAGTAGGAAGCCATCTCATAATCCTTTTCCTTTATGTTGATGACCTTATCCTTACTGGTAGTGACTCAAAAATTTTAAACCATGTGAAAACCAACCTTAAGAAGAAATTTGAAATGACAAACTTAGGCTTTTTGCACTATTTCCATGGCCTCTAAGTTTTGCAAACCAATGAAGGAATTTTTCTTTCCCAGTCTAAGTATGCTTGTGACCTTCTTCGTCGCTTTCACATGGACGATTGTAAACCAACCCCTTCTCCCTTCTAGTCTAGAGTCAATCTTTTTGCCACCTGTACTTCTCCTGAAGTTGATGCCACCCTGTACCATCAGTTAGTTGGTAACCTCTTATACTTGACTCATACCTGTCCTGATCTTTCCTTTGTTGTTGGTCTTGTTTCCCGATATATGAAAACACCCCATGAAAGCCATTGGAAATAAGCTAAAAGGATACTTCACTATGTTCGTGGTACAGTTCAATTCAGGATACATTATAGTTCAGGGGGGACTCGTTTATTGGTTGGTTTCACTGATTCAGATTGGGCCGACGACCTTGATGATCAAAAGTCTACTGCAGGTTATGTTTTCAGCCTTGGTTCAGGACCTGTCACTTGGGCCTATAAGAAACAACAAGCTATTGCACTTTCTTCAGCAAAAGCAGAGTACCAAGCAACGGTAAATGCAAGTCAGGAAGCCTTGTGGCTTCGATAGATCCTTTCAGAGTTTGGATTCCAGCACCAACATCCGACTAGCCTTTGGTGTGACAATTAGAGTGCCATCAAGCTCGCCAAAGACCCAGTTCAACATCAGCGTAGCAAACACATCGAGCTACACATGCACTTCATCAGAAAGCTCATTCATGATCAAGTTATTGAAGTACTCTTTTTCCCTACAGAAGATCAAGTTGCAGACATTTTCACAAAGTTTCTTACAAAAGAAAAGTTTTCCAAACTTCGATTTATGTTAGGATTTTAGGAAGTTGTCATTAAGGGGGGATAGGCTCTAATGCCTCCTTCCTTCTCCTATTGTGTCACTATTGTAAATCTGTCAATCCTATCCCAAGTTATTCTTAAGGGGGGATGTTAGGATATTTAGACACTTAGGAGTTAGTAAGATCTACTTGGTCTATTGTGTCGTTAGGTAAAAGTGTGTTTTCTAGTGTGTTTCTTTAGTATGCATTAGTATGCATTTGTAGTTAGAAAATCCGACGGTCACGATATGTTCCCGACATAGAGTGATCTGACGGTTCATACTCTCCTCGATCTTAACAACCATTGATCCATGGCTTAACACATGATTGGTCCATGATCTCTATTTAAAGAGCATGGAGGGTCATTTGTCGATGATTGATTATGAGAAACTCTCTTGTAAAATCTCTCTGTAATCTTTTTCTTTGCATTACTAAACAACTCCAAGTGGCCGCGTTGGCTAGGGCCGTGGATGTTTCCCTCTAGGGATTTTACCACGTGAAAACATTGGTGTGTTGATCTTTGATCTGGTTATGTGAGTGGTTACTGAAGGTGTTCGTCCTCTGTTGGAATACCTGTGTTGTCAAACATTGTTTATATGACATTTCTCTGAAATTCTCATTTAGATGAATTCGATGGGGAGAAGAAAAAGATAAAAATGCTTGGCTTATTATCTTGTAGTAACTAGTTTTCCAAATGAAAGATATCATGAGAATACTAAGAAAAAGATGTATGATGTTGATTCTATACACAAAATTCATGACATTTACTATCATTTTGAGGTTAATTAAGAAAAGGTAGTTCTCTCATGAAATAAGAGCACATACAGTTAAAAATGAAATTCAAATTGCATAGTTGAAAAAGAAGTCTCTCACAAAATAAGAGGACATACACAAATGAAATCCAAAGTGCATAGTTAAAAGTGCATAGGGGAGGCATGCTTCCTAAATTATATATTTAGCAATAGAAAATAATATTAAGATCTCAATGAGAGGAGATACATGCTTCCTAAAATATGTTTTTAGCAATAACAAATAATATTAGAAGAGAAACAAATTCTTATTAATAGAAGAAATAGTTTCAAAAATTAAATTTTTCTGATTAAAAGACATATTTATTTACAAGAAATTTCTAATTATTATAACAATCATTTCAACAACAATAATAATTTCCTCAACCCCTAAGCATTGATACTAAATACTAGCATCATTTCTTGTTTGTTTAAATTTAGCTTTCAAGCTCAACAACTAAATAATTATGCTTCTCAAGATCTCTTTCCACCCATCTTCAACTCCTTTTAAAAAAATAGAGAATATCAATACATAACCCATTGTCATCGTCCTTCTTTCTTTTTATTTACCTTCAAGCTAATCATTTACACTCTTTACCTTTATTATATGCAAATTATTTTTCATAAATAAAAATAATAAACAATATTTAATTATAATTGCAATCAATTTTGTAAAAATAATTCAATAAACTAAATATGTATATAGTTAATTTCCTCTTTAATAAACTTACCCATAATTTATTTAATAATAAACTATAAATATTATTTCCTCGCTTTTCAAACACACATTTATTATGCTTTCACCACACAAAATACACTTAATACACTTTAATATAATATTGGATATGCAACCCATGTAGACCATGCATGTGCACTAGTAAGCAATAATAATAATAAGCACATGCAAGTCCACCACTAAACCATTTAAGTAGCCATGTCAAACATTGACATGCATTGAGTAAAATATGTTGTAAACTTTAGCTCAAGGAAACGGGTACCAAAAATAAAATAAATAATGAATATTATAGTATGTTTTGAATATTTTGTGAGGATAGATAGCAATAATGTTTATAGAATTTATAATTGTTTTTTTTTTTTTAGTGAAGGTGAGGTTAAGACATTTAGTTATGTGAAGTTATGAATTTTAAATTCCAACTTAATTTGTGTGTTACATAAGAAACATCATGGATACATCAAGAGATTATAATAATAGCCATTCCCATGAATATTAGAGTATGTTTTGAATATTTTGTGAGGATACAGAGGCAATACTGTTTATAGAATTTATAATTGTTTTTAGTGAAGGTGAGGTTAAGACATTTAGTTATGTAAAGTTATGAGTTCTAAATTCCAACTTAATTTGTGTGTTACATAAGAAACATCATGGATACATCAAGAAATTATAATAATAACCACTCCAATGAATATTTTGTGAGGATAGAGTTATAGAATTTATAATTGTTTTTAGTAAATGTGAGGTTAAGACATTTAGTTATGTGAAGTTATGAGTTCTAAATTCCAACTTAATTTATGTGTTACATAAGAAACATCATAGATACATCAAGAGATTATAATAATAGTCACTCCATGTTATTGGACTTAAAAATTATAGTTACTTGGACTTAAAAATTATAGTCACTTGGTTATTGAAATCAACCTGGGTACAAACCTCGCCCATATAGTTTTCAATTCCACTGGTCACAAAAAAACATATATTATGAAAGAGGTACATCTATGATGTCAAAATCATCCAAACCTTATACCTCATTTCTAGGTATGTTGTCAAAAACATCCAAAACTTATACCTCATTTCAGGTAGAATCATTTAAAGGTTTTGAAATTAAATCTCCACGTTAAAAGAACCTAAGTCACCTACCTAAATGCCATAAAACTAAAAATCAAAAGTTTTATTTCTATATTCACCAGGAGCATATATTCCTGGTGAATGTATAATTTTTTAATATAAAATAAAAAACTGAAATGTTTATTAAAAACAAGATCTTAGTTTTTTTATTTTTATTTTCCATGCTTTCAAAAAATAACAAATCACCAAAAGAACTACCAATTATTGATGGGGTAAATCCAAGTCCCACGTTTTCTTTGAGTATGTACGTGATATCACTAGCATGCCGTGTGGGCCTATGCGGTCATTATTTATGCGTCCTTAGAAAAGATTTGTTCCATGTTCTTCTTCTGGCTACCATTGTAAGATTTCACGTGAATTCGCATATCCGGTGGGCCGTCAAACGGCTAATACGTCCACACCGGCCTATACCTGGCAACAGAATCTCGACAAATGGCAAGGTCGCTACACTCAGACAAATACTTGTTTATCGCTTCTTATTACTTCCTACTTTTTGTTTTCAGGAAGATGTGCGTGAGGAGTCGTACGTCGCGCACATGTCGGGACACCATCGCTGAATTTAAAATTAAAAATTCAGATTCGGGACGATGATGGGTGACTGATTGCCAATGCGAATGAGCATTCTTACCACCCATCTCTGAATAATCTCGCACAGCCTAACTTTCACATTCTATATAATATACGCACGTCTTTTATTCTCCTCGCATTAAAGAGCTCTTCTTAGGGCAAGATTTTCCGTTGTCTTCTCTATAATTGCTCATAACTTTCATTACTTTTTAGTGCAAGATCTTCTGATGTACTTTTCATATTTGTTCATACTCTTCATTCATGCTTAGGGCAAGATTTTCCGCTGTTTTCTCTATATTTGTTCATACCTTTTATCTGGTTTTAGCATAGCCGACCGGTTTCAAATCTCTGTGATTTATTTGTCGACTGCTTTCTGCTTAATTTGGAGTAACTCGAGGATTTGTAAACGGATTAATGGATATTATTCCGAACATTCCACACGAAATCGGTCGAGAGTGCCTGCTGAGAGTGACTTACAAGTCACATGATAACCTCAAAGCTGTGTGCAGAAGTTGGGAGGCTACACTGAGTAGCCCACGGTTCTATGAGGACAGAAAGATATCTGATACTAGCGAGCAGTTGATATGTTTGATTCAGGCTATTCCTAAAGGGAATTCGGCTGACGATAAGTGGCACGGCGGCCCCGTTTATGGGCTAACTCTGTATGACCCTCTGCAGGGCACCTGGGATCGGCTCCCTTCAATCCCCCAATTTCCCGACGGGATTCCCCTCTTCTGTCATTGCGTTTGGGTGGATCAGACACTGGTTATGATTGGGGGATGGAATCCCTCCCGCTGGGAAAGCGTGAATMCYSTATTTATTTATGACTTCACGTCCCGTACTTGGCGCCACGGAGCCGATATGCCCACGGCTCGATCCTTCTTCGCCTGTTCTGTTTCTCCCGATGGGCTTATCTACGTCGCCGGAGGACAGGACGATAATAAAAGCGCTCCGCGCACTGCAGAGGCATATGATGTTAGACATGACAGGTGGGAGGTTCTGCCCCCCATGAGCCAAGAGCGAGACCGATGCCATGGAGTCTTTTTGGATGGAAAATTCACTGTGCTCAGCGGGCACGCCACGGAAGCGCAGGGTCAATTCGAGAAGAGTGCCGAAGTATTCGACCAGAATACATGTAGTTGGAGCAGAGTGGAGAATACGTGGAGTGTTGGGGAAAGCCCGATATCGTGCTTAGCTGCCTTTGGGCACTTGTATTTCTTCCATAACAAACAAGTGACGCGGTATAACGGGAACAATAATTTTTGGGAGGTTATGGCATCTCTTCCTGAAGGTATGGACGTTGTTACCTGCGCTACAATGTGGCGTGACAAGATATTTGTGTGCGGTTCTACTAGTCGCTGGGGTGAGCAGGTGTGTTACATGTTCCACAGCTCTGGGAAGTGGGTTCCCATTGAGAGACCACATGACTTTCAGGGATTTGTTCAGAATGCAATAACTGTGGAGTTGTGAGATTATTATAAGCTTGCACACTAATTATGTGAAAAGTAGTTGGTCCCATGCTCCTGCATTAGGGCGGGGAATGAAAGGTATTCCTCGGTAAATATTTCAAATATCACTGATTTTCTCGCATCCATCGACTGATTTTCCCTATTCGCAGCAGCCCGCAGTTTACCAAATATATTTAATGTATTTTCTAAATATATTTAATGTATTTTCTAGCGTGTAATTTATATTCACGTGTTAAAGATTTCGGGTTATTAGTTAAAAGTGAGCCTCGTTTTTTAGAATACAGGATTTCTAAGATTGAAAATCTGAGATTCGTCCAATTACTAAAGGCTCTTCACAGTGTCCAACGCAATTCGGCGGTTGTTGTCCAAATGGAATATTTGTTTCTTTGATGTCGACCCTCTTTTGTTTAGGTTAGGCTCAAGACTCGAGAGAGATAAATGGTATCTAATTTTTTGGATGGAACGAAGGCTTTTTATGTTTTCATGGCGTGGATGGATTAGTAAAGTCTTCATATTGATTAAGATTTAATATTGACTTAGACAAATTATTATTTTATAACGACATGTAAAATGTTAATATAAAGAGTTTTTATTTTTATTTTTTTACTTAAATTATTATATTTATAAGTAAATGAAATTATTATTAATAATTTATAAGTAAATAAAATTATTATTTTATATTGTTTAAAATAAATAATTTAAAATAAAATAACATGCAAATTTTAATATATTATATATATATTTTTAATGTTATTGAAGGTATGTACATAGCTAAGTAAATGAAATTATTATTAATAATTTATAAGTAAAAGAAATTATTATTTTATATTGCTTAAAATAAATAATTTAAAATAAAATAGCATGCAAATTTTAATATATTATATACATATTTTTAATGTTATTGAAGCTATCTACATAGCTAATGATACCTCTCATTATATATAATGAACGAATTAAATTAAAATAATATTAAAAATAATTATTAATTTTGTACATTATTAATTTTGTACATTAAAATAATTGGTTTAATAGTCATAATATTTAGTAGTAAATATTTTTCTTCTTAGCCCCCTTCTCATTAAATCTCACCTTCATTAAGGAAATAAAGTCCTTTTAATCTTTTTAAAGTTCTTTTAATCTTTTAAAAAAGAATATGATATAAATAATTGGTTTAATAATCATAATATTTAATAGTAAATATTTTTATACTTAGCCACCTTCTCATTAAATCTCACCTTCATTAAGGAAATAAAGTCCTTTTAATCCTTTTTTAGTTCTTTTAATCTTTTTTTAAAGAATATGATATAGCTAAAAGGCCTATGCATTTTCTATTGAATAATTAACCCATCTATAAAATATTATAAAACCTTACTTTGCTTTTATAAAATGAAACTTAAATCAACAACAAAATATTATGACACTTCCTCCTTTCATTAATAAACAATTATTTTTACCATATTTATTAGTTGGTGAAGAGTGTATATTTATTAGTTGATGAAGAGTGTTTTCATGTTTTTCTTTTTAATTACAAATTGGACAACATTGAATGATTCAAAATTGGAGCTTCGTTAAATTATTTGACGCACTTTAGACACTTGAAAGCAATGTAGAAACAACGATCTAAGCACGTTGGATATTGAAAAGTACACTGACTAAGCATCAAGAAGATGTGTTGAATGTCCTTTTTGAGTTGAAATTTGAATGTGTAGTCATGTATGAAAATTAGTAATGCCATCTCTTCATTAATGCATAATCAAATCAAAACAATGTAATATAAAAAATGAGATGACTTTAATCCCAATTCATTAATCAATATTATAGAACATTACTTTACATGATCTCTCTTGCATTGTTATCTTAAAGTCACTTATATAAGCTATAAGATTATTATTAAATGATATTGTATGGAGCACCTCGATTAATGGGAAAATGTAATAAGATTATGGGTAAATATTTGAGACCATGTTTTTTATTTTTTTTCAAAACATAAAAATAGGTTTTAGAAGTGATTTTTACTCAGTATGTGAAAGGTTATATTTACAAATAAGGTTTACTATCATATGCATATGAAAGTTTTAGTTATATTTGATGGTCAAATCATTGAATTACATATTTTGCCATCGACAAAATTTTAATATTCTCCCACTTCAAGTGCAAATTACATTAAACATAGTTACCGACTTAATGAGAACCATGACCTCAAAATGAGAATTCTAGCCCTTAAAACCTATATTTTTGCATAAAAACATGAAAATCAACCCAAATCAAAAAGTGGTGCTCTTAGTATCATGATTTTTTCTAAGAGCGTTAAAATTACATTGTTATTGAAGCATGTCCTTAAAAAATCATATAGTTATTCAGAAAAACATTAAAATCAACACCTAAATCAAAAAGTGATGTTACCTAAAACTTTTTTTTTTTTTTTTAAACATTAAAATTATAGCTCTTTATAACCTAATTGAAATTGTAGTATTGACAATAGATCCCTACCCAAATAAACAACTCAAAATTGGATCCCAAATGAGCACTATAACAAGGAAAAAATATTAACAAATATATATTTTTTTAAATGAAAAAAAAAACATTTAAAAAATATATTTAAAACTCAAATTAAAAATAAAAAATAAACATTAAACATAAAAGTAAAAAAAAAACTTAAAAAAAAAAATTTTAAACACAAAAATACCCTTAAAAAACATAAAATTA
>ML778403.1:1197243-1209996 GCA_009831015.1 Picea engelmannii
TCACAATGTTGGAAAAGTTTTGGAGTGTATTAGGTTTCAAAACGTTTCGAGTGGATACTCTTCTTAAGGTGGAAAAGAGTATGTTGAGGTTTTCCTTTATAGATTAAGCGATGAAGGTGACCATTGAGGGAAGAAGAGAGAAATGAAAAGAGCCCTTGAAAATAAAAGTATTGAAAATAGTGCTAATATGTGAGACAATAATGATAAAGAATTAAAATAGATGTAGGGTGATAATAATAAGAAAACAAGATAAATGATGATAAAGAATTAAAATAGATGTAGGGTGATAATAATAAGAAAACAAGATAAATGTTAAGGTGAAAAAATATAATAATTAAAAGTAGGAGGAAAACATTAAGAATAAATGAAGGAAAAAAATAAAATGAAATAAAACGTTAATGTAAAAGAATAATAATAAAAATGCTAGGTAAGCCAAATAATAATAATGATGTTAGAGAAATTAGTTAAAAACAAAAGAAGATCAATTAATAAGAAAAATAATAAAGAATTAAAAATATTAAGGTGGGATAATGAAAGGTAGGAGAAATATTAAAGAATTAAAAATGGGGGTTAGTTTTAGAAAATGAGGGATAACTAAAGGTAGGCGAAATATTAAAGAATTAAAAATGGGGGTTAGTGTTAGAAAATGAAGTTGATGAAATTAGAATAATCAAAGAAAAAGGGGGTAAAAAATAGGAAGAGTTGAGAAATGAATTATTAGATGAAAAGAAAAGAGATATAATTTTTATTTAAACTAGATGAATTGAAGTGCAAAGACTTAAAAGTCAAAATAAAAAATAAGGTAATCACCTAAGTTGAAATATCCGAAAATGATTTAGAGGGAGGAAGAAGAATGGTGGAGGTGGTGAATGTCTTCATGATTGAATTTTTTAGGGTGTTTTCGATTTCTAGGCCTTTGCAAATAAGCCAGGAGGAGTAATGTGGGGCAGAGGCTAAAATTTTGGTTTGGTCAAAGAAAATGACGTGTTTGGAGTTAAAAGAGTGTTTGCAATAGCTCATTTGGAAACCCATTTGTGGGTGGTATAAGCTATATGTTCTTTTATTCAGTCTTTAAAGGTTTTTTCGTTTTGACCTATGTGAGATTTCCCGAAAGAGAAAATAAATATTTTCCTCCTACTTTTAATTATTATATTTTTTCACCTTAAATTCTATCTTTTTCCCTTATTATTATCACCCTACATCTATTTTAATTATTTATCATTATTGTTATCACATATCAACACTATTTTATCTACTTTTTTTTCTCAACAACTCTTTTCATTTCTCTCTCCTTCCCTAATGATCACCTTCCTCACTCAATCTATAAAGGAAAATATCTTTAGAATTCAATCTGTAAAACCTGAGTAGTGGAACCAAGGAAATCTTGCAGAGATAGGGAAAAAGAATGGTCTCGATCTTCTTCTTTCTTAGCATTATTGTAAACCATTTAGTCCTAGTCGTCTTCCGTGGAAGGAGCTAGGCGTCGAAGCCTAGCGATTCACTGGATGTACCAATCCTCCTTCTCGATGCCGGATAGGGACATGACACGACGAACTTATGTAACGAAGTGTACACCTACAGGGAAGAAATGCATAATTACATATATAATAGCAGCCGTGGTGAAAAAAGCTCACAACTTGCCTATTAGGAGTCATGTGAAATAAGACATACTCTTTTCCACCTTAAGAGTTTTCATGTCTCTGGTGATGGGAGTGTCCACTCTCGGACATTTTGAAACTTGACACACAATTCATTCCATAAATTTTCTAGCAATATATATGATGGAAATACTGAGGGGGGGGGATGAATCAGTATTACCTTTTTAAACAATTAGTAATTACTTTGTTATCTTATTAATCACCACAATAGATCAAAAAAGGAATTGTATTTAAAATCAATTATATAAATATAATTACCAAGAATGATAAGGCTTATAAACAATAATCTGAGATTGTGAAGGACACCAATCCTATTTAGAGCACCAACTCTTGGAGACACAAATCCCCTTCTTTAGGGCACCAACCCTAGGAAGCGCCAACTCTCTTATTTTAGGACACCAATCCTAGGAAGCACCAACTCCCTTGTTTTTAGGGCACCAACCCTAGGAAGCACCAACTCCCTTGTTTTCAGGGCACCAACCTTAGGAAGCACTAGCTCCCTTGTTTTCACGTTTTACTTAGTTAAGGATATGAATCCTTCCTTGCTCCTCCCTTCCACTCTCTCTGCATTAGTATCTTCACCTATCCTTCTTGGAATCTACTTCTTCTTTTGATCTTTTGATCTGGATTGCAGAGCTTCTTCTTCACCGTATATTTTTTTATATATAATATTCCATCAGGTGTGAGCTTTGAAGCATTGTGTCCTTTTTGTTTGAACCATTGCACCTCTTTATTTAAATTAACAATAATAACTTCTATTATTATTATAATTAATAGTTTGTTAAATACTTCAAATCCCTTGCAAATTGTTTCATCATTTTAACCCATCACTGATTATTTTAATTGTTCTCGATTTGAATATCTACATACAGGCATGGATTTCGAAAAGTTCGCGTTATTCCTTTCCTACGAAGAAACTATTCATGTGACCGTGGGTATGACCAGGTTCTTAACGAAAATGGTGCTATCATAGTTTCTCGTCGGGGTTTCCCATAACTCGAACTTATAATTACTATGAATTGTAACAAATGAAATCTGGTCGCAAGTAGTCTAACCGACACATGTGGGTTTTATCACGTCCTTCCACATTCTTTGATATTTCAATGGTCATATTTTATTTTTCCGCAATCAGAAAAGTACCGAAACTTCCCTTAGATTTGAGGATCAACGACCCTCGTTAAATATGGACTCCCCAGATTGACGACTCTCGAAGTTTCAGGACACTAAAACTCCAACACCATATGTTCCTCTCAATGGCCAACTTCGACCAATGGTATGGATTAGATTTTTCATGGTCTATGGTCATCGCTAGCTCGAACCCTAATAACCAACAATGATCCACTAATCCCTGACCATCGGTCAGGATTAAATCTCTTGGCCACCACACAATACCCGACTGACGGCTGTGATGAGACCTAGATCTCCTCATACATATTTGGTCACATTGACTAATCCAATGATCACGACTTAATATTGCATTGAGATCTATGGTCCACACTCTTTCAACATAGTGGAGCTTTAACAATTGGCCACTATGCTTGATCACTAGTCGAGAATGCTCCTGAAAGAGATCAACGTTGAGCGTTTCTTTTGGAATTCTCAGAGTCCTTTGACACCGAAGTTGTTATAAAGAAAAAGGAATATTATTAGATTGCTTTTCTTCGGAGTAAACTAAAAGGGTTGATTGTTTAAATATGACAGGAATGACTTTGAAAGTTAATATTCTTCGATTCCTTTTCTTTGGAGTAAAATAAAAAGGTGAATTGTTTCAATCCGACATGAACAACTTTGAGAGGGAATATTCTTCGATACTCATGCTTTGACAAATAAGTTTTCCCCATGTGTCCCATTAATAGACGCTAGTGTATGCCACTATGATATGACATGGTTTCTTACGTCACTCATGGTTGACATGGAACCACAGTATTTGTGCCATGTGTCACCCTGATTCATGACTTTCATAGACCTTATGTGCCATATCAATTTTGACACTTGTCACCATCTAATTGGGCTAGGTGTCCTTGCTGACGTGGTCCTAGATCAAAAGGAATATTCTTCAATTATTTGTCTTTGGAAAGATTCCACTTCCACTTTATTCATCTCTCTGAATGGATAGTATCGAATGGAATATTCTTCAATACTCCAATTCGTAGTGGGACTCTGAATACCTTCATCTGAACACCAATCAATAGATGCCACATGTTACATTTATGGAAAGGGTATTGAAGAGGAATATTATGTTTCGATACTCCAATTTAGGAGTGTTAAAGAAAATCCTTTCTGTTGGACTTCGAATAGCTTCCTCCGAACACCAATCAATAGTTGCCATGTGTTACCTCTAGATTCATCAATTAGGATCACCCTGAGTTAATCTCCACCATTTTTCTAGTCCTGCTTCAAGCCCATTTTGCCTTTATCTGGTGTGCTCCTTCTTAACCTCAAATGGTTATATGGTTCCCGATAAATATCCAACGGTCACGATTACTTGAATTTTCTCCACGTGATCTCACGGTCCGTGTTCACTTCACTACTTCAAAGATTTCAATACTTTGTGTCTTTATGGGGTCTTCCTATCTTGTCCTTCCACTTGGTTTTATTTGACAATGAGGATAGATCTTGAACTAATCTAATGATTGTTGTAACTCGATCCTTTACAAGGGATTATTCTATGTAGGCTCTGGATTCTGTGCGACCTACTACACTATCTCTCCTGAGATTTGATCTCATCACTTGCACTCTGTTGACATCAATGACAATATCATACCACTAAGTCCAAAATTCCCTCCCTTTGGCATTAATGGCAACCTTTTCTTTGAAATATTTCTGTTGTTTATCAATTTCCTCCTCCTTTGACAACAATGACAGAAGGGATCCTTTTTCGTTCCCCTGTGGTGAAACTCCCCCTCTCCATATGCCCCTTTTCTTATGATGCAAATTTTTTGGTTTTAATGATGTATGTGAATTACTCCCAATTTATGTTGAAGATTTTCAAAGGTACTCCTGGGAAAATCTTTTGTGAATATGTCTGCAATTTGTTCTTTGGTGTCCACATACACTATTTTAACCACTCTTTGAGTAACCCGATCTCTTAAGAAATGGTATTTAATTGGGATGTGTTTGGTTTTAGAATGCATTACTGGATTTTTAGACATACTTATGGCATTAGTGTTATCACAATTAATAGTAATGGGATCATCATATCTTATTTGTAAATATTCTAATATTTTCTTCATCCAAAGAAATTTTGTGCAATAGGATGCAACAATAATGTATTATGTCTCTGCTATGGATAGTGATGTGGATGTTTGTTTCTTATTTATCCATGCTACCAGGCATTCTCCTAGAAAAAATGCTCCTCCACTGGTGCTTTTCATGTCATCTATACTACCAACCTAATCTGGATTAGTGTATGAATTTAATGTAAAGTCTTTATCTTTTGGATACCATAATCCAAATTCTAAGTTCCCTTTAAGATATCTGAATATTATTTTTATGTTTTTTAGATGAGTTTCCCTAGGTGTAGATTGAAATCTTCCCACTAGTCCTACAACCTACATGATCTCAGGTCTAGTTGTTTTTGAGTAGAGAAAAATTTCAATCATTGATTTGTACATAGTTTGATCTACTTTTGGTGAGACATCATCTAGGATTAGTTTACATACAGTGACCATGGGAATACTTACTAGTTTACTGTCATCCATTTGTAATTTCTTCAATATTTCCTTGATATATTTGGTTTCGGAAATAAATATTCTTTTTTTTTATTGAGTGACCTGTAAACCAAAGAATAAGGATAGTTCTGCTAACATAGCCATTTAAATCCCCGGATGGGGTGACACGGTGCGCATTGGTGCCACACGGGAACCAGACATGACGCGGCATTAAAGCATCTATCGGCCATCATCCCCTCTGAATTTAACTCGCCATGAATATTAGCAGGAGCATTCAACCGACGAGGCCTCTCGCGCGAGGGAGGAGTACCAGCCAATAGTGCACTAACCAACAAGTCTTTATGGTCATGGCGGTTCAGCTAGCAATAGTTTTCACGGCTTAGGTCGATAGAGCAAAGAGCCAGTCGCTCTTGGCAGCGTTCGCTCCACTGGAACAACAGATTTGTTGTCGTTTCTTTGTCAATTCGCTGGAACAGGGGCAGTATCCGGTGACCTTGTTAGTGTTTGGGAACCGAGCGACCTTTCAGGGAAGCGCTCTGATACTCCACCAGACCCCCACCATGCCTAGAGCGTGAGGGAAGCCACGAAGGGGAGCGGCATGGTACACTGCGGAATCACAGCAACAACGGAAAAATAACTTTGAGAAAGCCATAGCAATGGCATCCTGACGGAGGAACGAGACGCCACGAACACCTCCCATGGCGTATGTGGAAGAAGTGACTTCAGAGGAAGGCTTGGAGAGTGTCCCCGAGCATATGTTGTTTACAGTGCCGAAGAACTGGAACCCGCCTTCGGATTTTGGTCCAGACAGAAAGCCTTCGCTTGCACGCACTCTGGCAGGTCCTAACGCCACTCGCTCTGAAGAGCCTTTCCCCACCTACTACGTTGAAGAGGAGGCCCCTCCTGAACCACCCAGGGAGGCGACGCGGCAGAATCAACAGGTGCACATACATCAGGAAGCAGCTGGAACCACCCACACGGAGTCAAGCGACAACCACAACCAGGAGCAGCCATTCTTAGCAGACTTGGGGTGCCTCAATCTCATTTTTGAGATGAGGAGCCTGCTAGATGACCAAATCTTTCACCTCGCGCAAATTTATCAGAGACTCGACATGCTCTTCGCGGCTCACTCTAGAACCCTTCCAAAGCGACAATGCCCAACTTGCGCGCGAGCCTATGCGTTCCAAGCAGGATGGTGGCAGACCGAGGACGAGGAAAAGCGCGCAGGCTCAAAGGTCAATTGATGTTCAGAACAAGAATTTTCTTTTTTTGCTATAAGCTAGGCCTTAGGCCAATTATTTTTCAGTTTCCTTAGAACTAGCTTATGACATTCAGTTACATTCTCATGACTGATAGTCCTGGTTTCCTTCGGGCAGGATGTTGCACTGTTAATTTTGCTAATTTTGTGATTACTGTGACACATGGCAAGGGATGCCCAGCTGTCCCGGTTTCCTATTTAGGCGGGACAACTGGCATCCCAAACATATACTATATTTTGTCTAAAGTAATATAAAAGGCCCCACCCCCCTTTTTATTTACAAAAAAAAACATAGCCATTTCAAACTCTTCTTTCATTTCAGTTGCAATTTTTTTTTCTCATTATAGTAAGATTATTCCGAAATATGATATCATCGACATATACTACCACAACAATCATATTTTGATATTCAATTTTGATAGACAAGTTTTTTTCAGTAACCCCTCTCTTATATCCTTGTTTTTGTAGGTATTGATCTAACCTTGAAAACCATGCTCTTAGGGATTGCTTAAGACCATATAAAGATTTCTTTAGCTTGCACACATAGTCTTGATTTTCTATTAGTATGAATCCTTCTGGTCGTTCAACATAGAATTATTCTTCTAGAGTTCCATTTATAAATGCTGACTTAACATCCATCTGATAAATCTTGAAATTTTTGAAGCACGCAAATTCTAGGAACATTCTGATGACTTCTAGTCTTGTTACTAAAGAAAAAATTTCTTCAAAATTAATACCTTCTACTTGAGCATATCCTTTGCAAACTAATTTGGATTTGTTATTTATAATCTCCCCATCTTCATTTAGTTTGTTCTTGAATATCCACTTAGTTCCTACCACATTCTTGACCTTAGGTCTTGTAACTAATTCCCAAATCTGGTTCCTCTCTATATGGTCAAGTTATTTATGCATTTCCTTTGTCCAGTCTTTACTTGTGTTGGCTTCTTTAAATGATTTAGGTTCTATCATAGACAACATTGCATTTCCTGAGTCAAATGTGAGTTTCCTTCTGGTTTCTACTGCTGCATTTTTTTATCTCCAATGATCCGACTCTTAAGATGATTATTTTTAACTCTTTTCGATGGATCTTTTGGCAAGGGTGTTTCTTCATTGTCTTATTCATCAATATACGGTTCATTTTCATGTGTTTCATTATCATCATCTTTTTGCTGAGATTCTACATCATCATCTTCTTGCTGAGATTCTTTATAAATTTTTTATATGTCTTGGGATATGCTCTTCTTTAGTTTTAGATCATCTATCTTTACATTGTCACTTTCCACTATCTTTAGTAGTCTAAGATTATAACATATTTATGTTTTCTTATTAGGTGAATAACCTAAAAATATTCCTTCATCATATCTTGGATCAAACTTTCCTAAATTATTCCCCGGATGGGGTGTCAAAAGGGCCATCGTGGCAGGAGACGGGTGAAGGTACAGGGCGCCGTGGTATGGAGACACATGGTGGGCATGTGCCACAGCCTGTCACCCCACCTGGTATTTAAATGCGTTAATGTTGATATGAAGTGCATTTACGTAGGAGTCCTTTCGACGCAAATTCGAATGTGCTGTGTTATAATGGCGACGGTTAATTCTTCTCTGTTGATAGTCGGGCTCATTCTCCTGAAGCCGGATTGTCACCCTGCTCTTCTCCTCTGGTGTGAGCGAGAACCCATCCTCCCCCGCTACTTTTCGACCTTCGCTCTCCCTGCAATTAGCACAGCCTACCTTATGATGAGGCCTCGAGGCAGACCGCGACGAGGTGCACCATGGAAGCCTCGATGACCTCCTCTTTCTTCCCCAGACACATCCTCTGCCGATTCCCCTCCCCGCCTTCAGTCAGTCTCCTCCCAGGTAAACCTGCAGCCTCCGCAACTTGGGTCCATGGCTATCATTCCCAATACTTCAATTATACTTCGTCGGCTCCTCCACGACCCTGAGCCATCCCAACCTCCCGCTAGCAATTCCAGCCTCGGCCAGGCCTCTCAGTAATTACCCAGCACACCAGCTCTCGATGGCCATGCCTCCTTCGACAGAGCGTAGTTCAGGGACAATTTAGCCACACTGTACACCCTGGTATTTGAGCTCCGACAGGAGGTTACAGACTTGCATCATCGGGTGGAAGCTACGGAAATCAAGGTGGCCAACTTTCTCCAAATTCTGGCATCCATGCACGATGCCCTGTTCCCGGATTCCGAGGAAGAAGCCGTAGAGGGAGACCCCGAAGTCGAGGGAGATGACGACCTGCATCCTGTGACGAGCCCACCAGGCAAGAGCAGGGAGGAGGAAATGTACGAGGACACCGCCACGGTAGCTGAGCGCAATCAGGAGCACGACGAGCATGGAAGCGACGGGATAGCGCACTTCGAGGAAGAGCCTGGATCCGGTGACCCCCCAGCCACTTGGCCAAGCTGCTAGCCAGGTGTATAGGTTTACTCTGTCTAGTTTTCCAGGTGTCTAAGTGTCTAGGTTCAATATGTATGCCAAATACAGGTTATGCTCTCTTTTTAAAACTTGTTCATGACTTAATAGTTCCACGCTTAGCGGGCCGGCTGGACTGGTTTCCTCCGAGATGGGGCAGTCCAGTAACTACGGCCCGGTTAACTTGGTATGTTGACTGGTTTTTTGGAAGCTTTTAATATAATTACTCCTTATTTACAAAAAAACTTTCCTAAATTATCTTCCTCATTCTTATTGTAACATTTACTTCCAAAAAATCTAATGTGTTTTATAGATGTTGTTCTTCCAAACCATATTTCATAAGGAGTTTTTTCATGGTTGGGTCTCAACTGACCTCGATTAAGTATGTGGACTGTTGTGTAGATTGCATCTCTCTAGAATTTTCCTGGAAGCCTGACTTCATTTAACATGGTTCTTGCAGCTTCTTGAACTATTTTTTTTTCTTTCCACCACTCCATTTTGTTGAGGAGTCATGGGAGCTGAAAACTGTCATTTGATACCATGATTTTCACATAATTGAATGAACTCTTTAGAGGTGAATTATCCTCCATTGTTTGATCTCAAACATTTAAGTTTGAGATATGTTTCAGTCTCTACAGGGACTTTGTATGTTTTAAACTTCTCAAAGGCTTCTGATTTTTCTTTTAGAAAGTATACCCATGTAATTCTTGTGTAATCATCAATGATCAACATAAAATAATGTTCACCATAAATAATTTTAGTTCTGGTAGGTCCACATAGATCTGTGTGAATAAGTTCTAATGGTTTTGTTGTGGAATTCTTTTTTTTTTTTTAAACTAACTCTTGTTTTCTTCCCTATTTGAAAATGTTTACAAATAGAATCTAAAGGCTTAATAAATTTTGGCAGATCCCTTACTTCCTCCTTCTTGTTGGATTTGATTAAGTTGTCAAAGATTAAATGTCCCAACCTTCTATTGCATAGCCAAATTTCATCTTCTTAACTTAAAAAACATTATTCTCCTTCATCTACATCAAGGATGTACACATTGCTAGATGTTCTTGGTGCAACTACTACTAGTTTTCCAGTATCTTTTCTTCCCATCTCACATTTATGAGAATCAAAGTTAAGTATATGACCCTGATCACATGTATGAATTAAACTTAGGACATTAGGCTTGATATTTTCTACCATAAGTACATCTTCTTATTTGGTCTTGTTATTCCCTAAACTGACAGTGCCTTTTCCTAGTATTTTGGACGACATATTATCTCCAAAGGTTACTTTTCCTTTTCCTTTATTTTTTAACTTGAAAATTTTTCTTTAATCTCCGGTCATGTGTTTGAAACATCCATTGTCTATATACCACTGACATCCTTGGTTTCTCGCATATAGGGATACATTCCACTCTATTTTCTTTATTTGTTTTTTCTTCCATACTTTTTTATTGTTGGGAATATTTATCCTTTTGTCATATTTTTACAATCTACATTCACTAGCTTCATGACCATAGTTGTTTCATTTGTGACCTTCAACATTGTAGTCTTGTAAGGGAGAGAAGGAGTTATAATTTCTTATTTATGCATTATCCTTATTATTTTCATATCTTTGAACATTTCTTGGATTGTACTTTCTATAAGCTTTACATTGCATTGTTTTATGTCCAAATGTTTTGCAGGAATAACAATAACCAAGGAAGATATATTGATTTATGTTAGAGGGATCATTCCTTCTCATGATTCTATTATTCTCGTCATATTTTTTTTTAGTAGGAAGTGCATATTTCTGTTTATTTGGGATAGTTTTCAATGGTATTGTCCTTGCCTTCTTTTCTTTTCTTCTTATGGAGTTCTTAAGAACATTTGCATAGCTGATTTTGTCATTCTATTGTTCTATAGAGGGATCATATCCTAGTCCTGTCTTATCATTTGATGATATCTGAATGCTAAGAATGTTGTTTAGGATTTTTGAGTTGTTTTCAAACTTAGACTAAATATCTTCTTTTTCTAGTTTCCCTTTTAGTTGAACTATTTCATCCTCCAATATCTTATATATTTGTTGTTTTTCATTGAGTTCCTTATTAAGGATTTATTCTTTTCTTTTGGTTTCTTGGAATTGAGTTTTTAACTCAATAATCAATTTTTATTAATCACTAATGGTTTTGGAAACCTAATTTTCTCTTGATTTAGTAGCTTCTTCAATCTCTAGAAGTTGTTCCCTTAGTAACTTTTATTTTTATTTTTAGATTTTCTTAGTTCTTCAATTGCACATATGAATTATTCCTCAAGGTTCACTTCTTATTCATATTCTGAATAATTATCATCTTGAGTTTTCATTCCCATAAATAAAATATCTGGCTCCTCTTCTTCACTTTCTTCAGATGATCTACTTTTTTCTTGGGTAAAGAAATTTCTATTCTTCTTGCAGAACTTCCTTTTATCTTTGGTTTTGTTTTTCTTATGATCTTTGAAGGTTCTTTCATCATCACTTTCCTCCATTTATTGGCAAAGTATCCATTTTTTTCACAGTTGAAGCATATTAGAGGAATCTTTCCTTTGTATTTCCTAGTCCCTTTCTTGAGTTTCTTCATGAAGTTGGAAATTTATTCATCAGATATATTTGATAACTCTTCATTGGTATTTTTCTCCTACTTCTTATTTGTTTTATATTCCTTAAATGTTGTTTCTCATTTTGATGGTTTTTCGCTCCCTGTTCTCATCTCATATACTAAAAGAATTCCATGGAGCTGATCTACTGTGAGTTTTTCAAGTTCTGGTCTATCTTCAATTGTGGAAATCTTGGCATCATATCTCATAGGTAATGACCTTAAGATATTTTGTACAATAGGTTTATGTATAATTTCTTCTCCTTTTACCTTGATTGAGTTAACTAACTCATCTACCCTATGAAGGTATTCAACAATGTTCTCTTCTTATTTCATCTCCAAATTCTCAAATTGAGCTCTGTAGGTCTGTAGTTTGGATTCCTTGAATTTGCTATCTCTTTCATATACAACCTCCAGTTTGTCTTAGATATCCTTAGCAGACTTACAATGCATTACCTTCACAAATATAGGATTTGTTAATCCTCGTAGAATGGGATTGCCTTATCTTGAGTTGTCATTACAAATATTCTTTTCCGCAGTATCTGTGGGTGGAGTAGCTGGTGCATTGTAACCATCTACAACAGATTGTCAAACATCAAAACCAAGAGCCAACATGTATATTTTCATTCTTATTTTCTAGAGAGAATAATCACCTCCTTTAAACAATGGTTCTTTGTTGGAAGACATTCCCTCTTGATGATCCATTTATTTTAGGATCAAACTTCCATTTATTATATTGTGTTGAAGGTACTCACTCTGATACCAATTGTTGGAAATACTAAGAGTGGGGGGTGAATCAATATTACCTTTTTAAACAATTAGTAATTACTTTTTTATTTTATTAATCACCATAACAGATCAACAATGGACTTGTATTTAAATCAATTATATAAATATAATTAACAAGAATTAAAAGGCTTATAAAGAATAATCTGAGATGCCCCCGGGGGGCAGCTCAATTGGCAAGTGCCGTGAAAATGAAGTTCCATGAGGTTTCGAGTTCAATTCTCCCCAACTTACCTTGTGTGCCGCGTAAGAGGCATCGTGGGCACACCTGGAGGTTATAGTGGTAGCGGTTGGATAACACGGCCACGTGTAACGCGAGCACGTGCCCAACTAGTTGCTGATTCCTCCAGACAT
>ML778403.1:1218917-1233088 GCA_009831015.1 Picea engelmannii
AGTCCAGAGATAGAAAACTCGAAGGTTTTTCAAGATTATAGAGTTTGGAAAAACACTTAAAAGAGAACTCTCTCAGTTCCTTTTTCGTAAAATAGTCTAGACGAGACCAAAAAAGAGATAAATTATCGCTCACCAGACGCTTATTTCAAATACTTTATCGAGCGTGAAAATAGCAAGGTCGCTCGGCGATCGTTTCATGTTTAGAGAGTCTGAAAAGAGCTTAAAGAGGAATCCAGGGGGATTCCTTTTTCATATAACCTTGTTGAGCCCAAAAAAGTGATAAAAGTATGCTCGACCACGTTCTCATGTATTTACGAGCGCAAGAACAGACAAAAACGACGCTCGAGGTTTTATGTAAAAGCCATAAAAAACAATCAAAAACACGCGATAACAAAGAAAAACATGTCCATATCCCTGTATTGAATCGTCAAAGTCATCACGCCTGCAAAATTTACACTCAACATGAAATTAGGGATTAGGGTTTAGTCGATAAATAATTATAAAAACCCAAAATGATATAGTAAAAGTAAATAAAATGAGTAAATACTCTTTTTTACCACACCATTTTACATTTCCACTATTGAGCTCAAAAAACCCCTCTTTTACCCTCCAAGTTTGGCGTCAATATGCGGGAGCTACGAGAGACCATTCAGCAAGTCGTCTACGACATTAAGGTAAGCTCTTCATCCTTGACATTTTCATGGTTTAAATTTGTGATTTCATTTGTTAAATGTTTAGTTTTGAGTTGAGTTTTTATGCCCTACATGCGTGCTGCAATTCTCGTAGGCGGGCCATACGGGGCCTGCGAGAATGAAGCGTTATCGTAGGTGATCCTAAGGCCACCTGCGAGGTTCTCACACTGTGCACACAGGGCACCTGTGAGTACCGCAAAGCCCAATTTTGTTTTTAAAATTTTAGCCAATGAAAAATATCCAAAGCATGAAAAAAGTTATTAATCCTCTTATTGTGTTCCTTGTGCAGATAATTGGCCATCACCATGGTACTTGAGTGGCGTGAAAGGGAACATGAAGAGGATAATGCAATGGCTGAAAATCATCCGCCCACCATAGCTACTTTGAGAGATTGTGGGCTCCTAAAGTACTTTCGTATCTCGGGCATGAGGGCCCAAGTCAGACTATTAGAGCATTTGGTGCGTATGTGGGACCTAGATCAATAGGTTTTTCATGTGGGCACTCACACACTGTCCATAGACATTGAGGACATTTAATTTTTGACTGGATTGTCTCGATGCGGATACTATGTGAGTCTGACCGGTAGTAGAGGTGGTGGGCTAAATATGAGTGAATACTACAACTTATACCACGTACCCGAGGATGAGAGAAAGAAAGGAAAAGTGGCTATCTGGGGGGTACAAGAATTGACCCTTCATACTATCCTTTTCACTATAGCTCGGATGGCTGGGAGTTCTGCTCCTCATATGGCGTTGTAGAGTTACTTCCAGTATGCCATCAAGTGTACTGAGCCTCGAGTATTCAACTGGGCAGATGCTGTACTTCGTAGTATCAAAAAGCAATTGACCAAATGTAGGTGAGGTGAACTAAAGCAATTCGGGTATGGATATTTGCTGATATCCTTCTTCCTTGAGAGGGTTCCCGTACTGAGATTGCAGGTTGAGTGGAATATACTGGGTCCTAGGGATCCGAGGATGCTGAGATGGTGTCGGCTCATGGCCTGGCACGTAGCAGGACCGATCGTCAAGTACGATGATATTTTCTTTGACTGGCTTCAAACCCAGATGTTAATGGTTGATGACTACGTGTATGCCGGGTTGGATTTTCGAGGAGATCAAGATTTAGCACTGCCAGAGGATACTCAGTGGTGTGACCTTGGTAAGAAGTACACACATTTTCTCTTTTTAAATGTTTTTGAATTTTTTATCATATTCAAATGTTTTTGTTTTATATGTTCGTCAAAAGACTAATACAAAATCGTTTGCTGATAACACATATGTTGGACCTTACATACCTCCCGACACTTCTCCCATCCAATGGCAAGGAGAGGTAGCGGCAACACCATAGTATGCTGAGGATTATCAAGTGGTGGAACAAAATCTAGAGGGTCTGACTTCAGACATTCCAGATATGACTCTGGAAAAGGTTCTACGACGCGATCAGCGTCATACTGTAGGGGTATAAACAACTATGAGTCCACTACTCCATAGGGTTGCTAGGGCAGTCAAGTGTTACCGTGAACATCATCCATGACGTCACTTTGTAGAATCTATAAGCTTCAATTTTTGATATTTTGGTCTTCGGACAAACTTTTTGTAAAAAACTCTTTTGATCGTTATATATACAGATGGCTTCTACCGGGTTACTTTATATTGTGTGAATTTTGATGTGTTTGATTTATAAATGATTCAAATGTCTGTCCAATACATAATTAGCCAATGCATCTGTTAATGTATTTAGACATCTAGGAATATGTTGATATTCAATGTGATCAAAATAACGTTCCAAGAGGCGAATTCGCAAATACACCCGTAACAAAGTAGGACTTCGAATAGAGTAGATATTACTTAACTGTAGTACTACAAGTTGTGAGTCAAGTCACACAACCAAATGATGAATTCCGAGCGAGATAGCATCAACCAATAATTCAATAACGACGCTATACTCTGCAATGTTGTTGGTCGCATGGCCAAGGCACACACCTTGTAAAGATACAAGTTCGTTTGTTGGGGCATAGATTGCCCATGCAGCGGAAGCAAGGTTCAGAGTACTATGGCTAGCACCATCAGTGAAGCCAATATAGGGTAGCGAAGACTTCGACATCTGGAAATCAAATACAACATCACATAAGGGCAAAGACCAGATAATGACAAAAGAAAGCTATAGTAACACACACAAAGTATGATACATTAAAATACAAGTACTTGTTCACAGATGATTTATGCATAGTACTTCTTCAAGTACAACCCATTCTTGGGTTCACTCAAAGGGATACCATCGTAATCTACTAGCTCATATGCTCCTTTTTCCAAAACTCGGCGAACAATATAAGGACCTCGCCACATGGGTTCGAATTTCCTAGCTCCTAAAATATCTCGATCCTGTTCATAGAGAAGAACGAGATCTCCTTCAGAGAAAACGTGAGGCTTGACATGCTTGTCATATTGGGCCTTGACATATTTTATCTGGGCTTCTATTACTAGAGTGGCATCACGTCGAGTTTCGTCTAATCGCATTAGATACAATAGACGTTCTTCTTCAGCAGAAGTATTGGGTAGGAGTTTGATAGCTAGCTTCAGAGAGGGTATCTCGCATTCTATAGGAAGAATGGCTTCCACACCATAGACTAACCGAAAAGGCATAAACCCAGTAGCGGATTTGACAGATGTTCGGTATGCCCACAATGCCGAAAACAACATTGTGTTCCAACTTGTTTTATGAATTCCTATCATCCGTCGAAGCATATTTATAAGAACTTTGTTGATCGCTTCGACTTGACCATTAGCTTGTGGATAATAGGGCGTTGAGTTATCATGGCGAAGACCCAACTTTTCCGTAATTTCTGACATCATAAAATTCCTAATGTGGCTACCGTGATCAGTGACGATAGCTTGGGGAATACCAAAATGAGCTATGATGTGATTAAAAAGAAACAACGCTGCAGTCTTTCCAGTATTATCGAATGTCGACATTGCCTCAACCCATTTTGTAAAGTAATCAACAACTAAAATGATGTAACCATGCCCCCCGGGCGAGTGAGGGTGACATGTCATGAAATCGATGCCCCATTTCGCAAAAGGACCAACTGAGACCATAGGGTGAAGAGGAGCAGGATGTGACCGAATTTTCTGATTGTAGGTCTAGTAGGCATGGCATTTCTAAACGGTAATAATGCAGTCGTGAAACAAAGAATGCCAAAAATACCCCGTGCATAAGATCTTCTGGGCAGTAGCATACCCAGACATATGACCACCACATTCTCCAGAATGGAAGTCATTCAGAGCTTTCTCGGCTTCGTCGAATGTTAAACAACATCGAAAAACAGAGTCAATTCCCCGACGGTAAAGAGTATCCCTGAGGATAATGTATAAACGAGCTTGATAGCGTATGCGACATCGTTCAGTACTAGACAAAGCAGGCCAGAAAGTCTGGGTTTGCAGATATATAATGATATCCCCATACCAAAGATCATCAGTGCTAATAAGGAAAAGAGATTCATCGGGTAATGAATCTGCTGCTACATTTTTCGTTGCAGAATGAGGAAAATCACATATCAACTCAGAAAAAACTAATGACTTCTTGGACTTGGCGCGGTCGAATTCCAAGTCAAACTCCTGGAGTATCACAATCCATTTGGAGTATTTTCCCCCTAGCAATTGACGTGTCAAGATATGTTCCATAGGGTTGCAATGAGAAATCACCGTAGTCTTGCGTGAGAGGATATAGTGCCGAAAGCGTTGGATGGCTTGAACGACGGCCAAGGCCAATTTTTCGACATGTTGATACTTGATTTCAGTTGGTGTGAGACTTCGACTCAAGTAGTAAACAACATGTTTGTCATGCACATCATCCTCTTGGACGAGAACCATGCCAATAGTGTACTCCGAGGCAGCAAGATAAAGGAAATAATCATGACTGTAATCAGGAGGAAAGAGAAGCGGAGCTCATGTTAAGGACAACCTCAAAGATTCAAAATCCTTGTTGGCAACGGTATCCCAGACAAACTCTGAATCTTTCTTTAGTAGCCATGTAAAATCACGAGTGATCTCGGCGTAATTAGGGATAAAACGATGAAGAAAGTTTGCTTTCTCCTGCAAACTTTGAAACTGGCGCAATGTAGAAGGAGGAGGGAGATTAAGAATCACCTCAACCTTAATAGGATCCACCCGGATCCCTTGACGTGAAACGATAAAACCTAGAAGACGGCCGGATTCCACGCAAAAAACGCATTTATGAGGATTTAAACGTATATGATAGAACCGACAGCGAACGAAAATGGCTCTGAGGTGGGTAGGGTGATAGACTCTACGCATAGAATGAGCTGGTAAATCGTCCAAATAGGGTTGAACGATATGCTTAATATCATGAAAATCATAAGACATAGCACATTGAAACGTCGCGCCAGCGTTCTCAAGACCGAAAGGAAGTTTCCTATAGGCAAAAGAACCCCAAGGACAAATAAAAGCAGTCTTATCTTGATCCTCAGGAGCAATGTTAATTTGATTATAGCCGGAGAAACCATCCATGAGAGAGAAGATTTCACTTCCAGCACAATCATCGACAATCTGATCGACGAAGGGGGTAGGAAAGTTGTTTTTGGTACAAGCTTTGTTAATATCCCTATAATCAACACAAACACAAATACTGCCTCCTTTCTTGTCAATCGGGACAGGATTGGAAACCCATTCTGTAAGAGCCACCGGATAAATAAAGCCGGCTTTGAGAAGTTTTTCAACTTCGACCCTGATAGCAGCCGCTTTACGTGGGTGAACTGGATGAAGGCGTTTTCGGACAGGTTTAGCTCTGGGGTATGTCTTTATCTCATGTACAACAATTGCAGGGTCGATACCTGGAATTTCTTCATAGCTCCATGCGAATATGTCACGAAACTCTTTGAACAAGGATGTATAGGTGACTATTTCATCCTGGGAACAGGAAGCTCCAATATGGACATTTTCGACGATTCCAGGTTTAACAGATATGTCAATGGGAATTGTGGGAGAGATATTACTGAGGTTCCCTTCGGTAAACACATCATGTGCAGACCCAGGAACTGTTGAGATGACAACAACGGTTGACGGAGTCGAAATCCGTTGGTAGTTATCAAGAGTATGTTGCTCTAGAAAAAGTATGGAACGATGATGCCCATCATCCCAAGGGGTATCCTCCATGATGGACATGATCATCTCGGTAGTGGGAAAAATAACACGAAAAGGATCGGGAGACAACTCGTCAAGAGAGGGGGTAGAAGGTGTTGCCGATTGAATGGCTTGATAGGCAGATTCAACCGGACTTAACGACATTGCGTTGCCGAAACGAAGATGATCTCCAGGTTCAGGGACAATCCAAGGGTCATGTGACGTAGGAAGTTCGTGAGGCACGGTAGAGATCATATTGATAGAAGCAACTGACGGTCGTGGAACATCGGGCGGTGGAATGGGAAAATTACCCATTAACGAGGAGTCCTTTAAAAGGCCTACACCGACATTCTCATAACCTGGTGGGGTTTTAGCAATAAACGGCACATTGCCAGTACGTGTATCAAAATTGAAGAAGGCAAGTTGGTCAACGGTAACAACCTTTCCTTGATGAGGGAAATGTACTACACGGAAAAGTGTTGACACAACAACGCGCATGGAATCGATCCAACTACGTCCAAGTAAAAGATTATAATCAAGGGGAGCGTCAAAGACTTCCACTTCGACTTGGACCGTCTTACCTTCTAGTGTAATGGGCAATGAAGGAAGAACACCGTAAGGCTTAAAACTAGAGCCATTGAAGGCTTTAAGAGTGTTTTTTGATTCATTCAAGGGAGGAGAGCCAATGGCTTTCCAACAAGCAAAATACATTACACACGTTGAGGCACCATTGTCGATAACAGTTCAGCAAATGTTCTTGTCAGAGACAACAACTTGTATCTGGAACGCGAGTTGCGGGGGTAACCGTGGAATGTGATCATCTAAGTCAAAGACTATTAAATTAATATATGTCGGGTCAATTCCACCTATAGCTTTTAACAGTGCCTTCCGTTGTGCAGGACAAGACTGAAGGACTTCAAGGGCTGACATCGTTGAAGGTGCCTGGGCCAGATCTTCCACAATGTTGTAGTTCTGGGCCACACAAGCATGAGGATTGAAAGAAGATTTCCTAACGACACCTTTTGGGGGTGGTCGCAGAATTGTATCAAGGCTCGGTCATTCGAGATGAAGAGGACCGTTAGTAGGTGGAGTCGCGGGAGATGGTTGTACCAAAGAAGGAGGTAAATCGTCAACCTTCTCCTTAGATGGAGTACAATCTTTGGCTCTAGTCGTGAGTGCAATGTTGTTTTGCTTAGAATCACTAGTACACATCAAAACATATGATGTTGTAGAAGAGGAGGGTTGGTCTTGAGTGACCAACTGAGCCTGTTGTTGAGACGGGAAGGGTTGGGACAAGACAACCGGTGTAGATGGTTTTGGGGTTCCTTGAAGGAACTTAGTGACCTCGGCACGTCGTGGAAAATCCTTTGTGTAGTGATCATCACCATAGATAAGGCAAGGGTATCATGGTTTGCGCTTATCCCGATCTTCAACAGGAGTGGTTTTAGTTTTCTCTGCTTGATTATTATTTTTTCCCTCCTTATTCTTGCCTCTCCCTTTTTTAGATTTGTTTTTACCGGCTGGGGTAGATTGGACAACATTGACCTCAAAAGTTTTTTCGGTGGGAGCGGAATGAGACGGAGCATTTTGAACATTAGAAGAAGCAAATTTAGGGGTTGTATTTGAAACAGAATGGGAGTGGGCTTGGGCAGTACTAATCACACCGTCAACTGCATGCGAGGCAACTGGATAAGTCATGCGAGGTAGCAAATCGTAAAGTGTTCCCGTTTGCGAATAAACGAGATCAAGATATTGAGCATGACTTATAGCCTACTCCTTCATGACAATGCCTCCCATGGCAATGTCCTTACCAATTTCGTTCACAAAGGATTTCGTAAACCATTTTGCCAGTAATTGATCGGGGAGTTCAAGTTTAATGAGACGTCGATATCTTCGCCACTCATGGATATGATCAGATATATGAGTGCCTTTAGTCTGTTTGAAGGAAGTCAAAATCTCAGTCCCGGTATCATAACGGATCGGTAACTGGTAATGTGTAAGGAAAGCCATAGCTAGGGTGTTGAAATCAGAGAAGAAACCTCCTGGCAATTCGATATACCACTTCGCAGCAGAACCGGTAAGGGTTCGTTGAAAAAGATGTAAACGAATAGAGTCATCCATCAATGATATGGATGAACACCATAGGTGAAAAGTCATAATGTGATTGTTTGGGTCCTCTCCCACTTTGTCGTCGAATTTAGGAATGTCCGATGGAAGCTTGGCTAGAATAACAGGCCATTGGGGAGAGTGACGAATAGGATCATTTAAAATCCTAGACAAATATGGAAAATCCAAAGTAGCAAGAAAGGTAATTGTCGATTCACCTGTGGGTACTGATGGCTTTGGGGTGGAAGCCCTGTTGGCAAACCAGTAGGACCGTAAGTAGTCTGCCCATAATGGGAAGACCCAGGCAGATTCGGTGGTGGTTGGAGAGGATAGTAGTTCCAGGGATTGTAACCTTGAGTTTGATTAGGGACCTGAGTTTGAGCATTCTGACCCTAACCCCAAATAGGATTGGGTATACCTGGATATGGTTGGCCTATAGTAGGGATAGGATGCTGCCCCCCAGTCGTTTGAGGAAGATTTTGTATCATCTGATTCCAATACTGGGCCAAAGAGGGAGGTATATTTTGTCCAAAAGGTGGGGTTGGTCCCCCTATCGTAGGTGGTGTTCCAACCGGAAGTTGTGTCCCAATCAAAGGTTGTGTAGTAAGTGGGATATGCCCGGTAAGAGGAAGTTGAGTTGTACCACCTTGTCCACCAACGAGAATCTACAAGTTTGGTGTAATGGACAGTATAGTGCCACTAGGATTAGGATTTCCAGAAGGAAATTGAGGGAGTGTCGGAATAAAACCGGGAATAGGATGCCCAGGAAGAGAAGGACCACCTGGAGAACCGACCGGGGTTTGCGGAGGTGTTGGAGCAGAAGCATTCAACAAAGCATTCAACGCATGGTATCCGGGTGGTAATGTCAGAGTGACATTGGGTGTTCGCTGTGTGTTTATAGGAGCAAGACCAGCTGCAGTGAACCCAGTTGGGACACTCGTAGTATTTGTGAGATGGTCCATCTCGGCAGGGACAATAAAGTGATAAGTGGTATTCAACGGTACAGTCTCTATCTCAGAAAACACTAGAGGGTTGATTTCGGAGACCACAGGAGAACCAGGACTAAAAAGGGTCCTTTAGAAATCACCTGCAGACCAAAACGGATCTTGGCCTTCTACACCGGGAAAAGGCCCAATGGGTGATCTAGAAGAAGTAACAACTAGTTCTCCAGAAGAATTCAATTGCATAAATGGTCGCTCAGAACCACAGTGAATTCGAAAGTCCTCTCTAGTATTGGTCATTCGAAAACGTTCGAGAGAGTCAGTTCGTTCCACTTGTGGTGTGGTGACGACTGTGGCTTCACTTTGGCGAGGAGAGCCCTCAGGTGTAGTTGTAGGCAAGGGTTGTGAACCGTCTAGATGCTCTGGAGATAAACCCTGCATTCTATGTGAACGACGTGGAGGAGCTATTGTAAACGAGTGAAAAACTTCACGAAGAAAATCCTATGGTCAACTTCAAGAAACAAACAACACGCGCTAGTAAACAAAATCTAGGAAGCAATCACCAGGCAAACAAGACCTTCTAATTTCGAAGCCACTAGTTGGTGATGAAATCCAATGTTGCAACAACGAGATGAGAAGGGGCAGGCAGGGTGGAAAAGTTACGCTGACGACCTACTTAACGGACTTACACCCTGGTTCAAGCTCCCACACATAATCATGGGTATACCCTCCAAGGAGCCCGAGTGAGTTTGGTCAACGTCAATTCCAGGTACCGTGAAGACTTTCCCCTCCACAGTCACCTTGGGTAAGAACCTAGAAATATAAGCCACTAAGGTCACCACCAATAACAATAAATCCTGGGGGGACAGTTGACAGTCCGATCCACACGCAAGGGTAGGGTATCTAGCCCGAAATCAACTCAAAAGGCTTCCACTCATCATTGTGGGTATACCTCCGAGTGATCCCCGTAATACATGCAATCTCTACACTGGTATCAACAAAGAAGGGTGAGTAACTCTGCCAATACCAATGCAACCTCGTCCTTGACCCTTGTGTGAGAAGGGATTCCTAGGACAAGATGTTGCAAATGGAATTTAACACTCCCTAACACAAGATGCTATTGTGTGTTTTATGCTTTTGGAGAGTGTATCTCTCTTCTTACTCCAAAGCGCTAGCCTAGCTAAATGTTGGTGTAAAAGAGCCCTACAAAAGAGTTACTAGATAAATTTTATGATTACGCAGTGTTATTAAAGGCTGTTGTTTACTCAAAGGTAACAGAAATGAAACTTGTGTTGTATGACTCTGACCCAACAATGCAAGGATGAGAATGAAATATATCACTTTTCGTTCAATGAATCCTATGTATGGGAGAGAGAAGAATTTTTCCAGATCAACCTTGAACTACAATGCAAAATTTCCTTTCAAATGCCAACACAAACAATCATTTATCAAATAAAAATTCTCTATTGTGTCTTTTCAAATACTTCAACAAGCTCAATAATTTGATTTTTTCAATGTTTTCTAAAAACAAAAACAAGTTTTTGAAAGAAATTTTTTTTGTTCACTTTCCAAAAAGGACCCTCACTATGCCAATGAGAGCACAGAAAATCAAATCAATGAACAAGCAAATAACCCAATCCACTCTTTCAATGAAAGAAAAAATAAAGAGCAAACCAATTTAGTCTTTTCAAATGCAAAAGAAAATGATCTTTCAAACCAATAAGCAAATGAGAAAAACAAGCAAACTTAACTTTCAACCAATCACTAGATCTTAACTTAATCAAACACACTCAGATTCTGAAGTCAGAGAGAATGGTTTTGCCAAGAAAAGCCAAGAAACGAAAGTCAAGTCAAAAATGACAAGAAAATCCTTAAAACCCTAAGACTGTTCATACATGCAAACAAAGGTAAGAAAGATATCAATCAAAGGTCCAAGAAACTCATAAGAGGCAATCAAATTGATCTGGGCAGTTGGAAATACCAAAACTCAAATCCCAATTTTTGAAAAATGGTGTTCGCAGGCAGGCAATATAACACAGTGCGAGAATCACTGATTCTCGCAGGTGACCCTTAAGCAAGGTGCGAGAACCTCGCACTGAAACCTATGGGAAGAGTGCAAACTCTACCTATTCTCGTAGGTTGCAATGAAGTGCAGTGCGATAATTCCTGAACATAATCAAAAATTTGAAAAATGAAGCAAAATTCAAAAAGGCTTATGGACCTAGAAGGTCTATCAAGATATCCTGAAGACTCAGAGATTGATAAGACAGGAGAAAAGTGAAACCAGAGAAAATGGCCATAGAAAAATATCAAAAGCCACAAAGAAAATGGGATTCTCCCCAATGGAGTTGCCAATTTTGTTATTGGATAAATCCGTAAGTGTGGACACAAACCGATCTCCCTAGATCCACCTGGATCTAGAACAAAGCAAGACAGAATATGACTCTTTCCGTAGATTCTAACCATTGAATTAAATAGGAGGCAAGAACAAAGAACATACCTTATTATCACTTCCTTTGGTATTTGTTTCTCCCGCTTCGCTCCAGTGCTCTCGTACAGTCAATACCAAAACAATACAAACCAACCGAAGTGAAGAAAGCACAATCTATTCAACAGTCAATATATGTATATGATCAAGGAGTTATACAATAAAGTGGACTTAGCTTTATGGGAAATGGACATATTACTGTATCATATTAATGGAAAGTAAAGATTACAACCTGAGCCTTGATGTTGCAAACTTCCTTTTGATGGCCCTTGGCTCCGACACACACACTTGCTCACTTGCATGAAGAAGATCAACTCCTTTAGATGAACTTGTTGGAGTCTCGTAGCTGCTGTAGCATCAGTCCTTCACACAATTCTTTCACCAACTCTCCAATGAATCTTGCTTCTCTTTGCTTAACCTTTTCCATAAGAATTCACTCAATATATAGGAGAGAATGAATTGGTTACTTGGATAAGAATGATCCCAAAATATCAGGGAATCTAGTACTAGGATAACCATTCGAATGCCATCTCATCCTTCTAGAAGCTTCCCTTCTAGAAGCATCGAGAATTCATCTTTTTCCTTGCTTTAGAAAGAGTTCACACCCTAGCAGTTCAACATAGTGCGAACTTCTCGCACCCTGGCTTAAGGCAGCTTGTGAGAATCATGCATTCTCGCAGGAAAATATACTAGCAGCCTGCAAACAGTCCTCAAAAAATATAATTTCTGGAAAGAGATGAAGGTAACTTTTCTCAGGAGAAATTTCTAATGAAGAGCCTGAGTACACCATCATCAATACATCATCATGATGACCAAAAACATGGGTAACACCATGTAGCCTCATATGGGCCAAAATGTCTCCACTGCACCTTGACCTGTGCAATGGTTCGGTTCTAGAGCAAGGTTTCCTTTCTGTCCAGTATGCATTGAGGTTCTGGTAGAAATTCTCCCTTCGGTTCCACCTGGATCACATACCAGTCAATTATATGATTAGCATCATGTACATATTTCTTCAATAATGAAACATGGAAAACATTATGTTCTTTTACTGTGGGAGGAACTGCTAGCCTATAGGCTACAGGTCCCACTCTATATAGAACCTCAAAGGGTCCACAATACCGAGGTGCCAACTTGGCACAAGCTCCCATTTTCAGGGAACTCTTCCTGGGCCTAACTCTGAGATATACATGGTCTCCCGTCTTGAACTCTCTTGGAGTTCTCTTTTGGTCGGCATAACTTTCCTGTTGGTTCTGAGCGACCTTTAGGTTTTGTTTTATCTGAGTCACTTGTTGTTCCATTTATTTCAACATGTCGGGTCCAAAAGAAATCTTGTTTACAGGATTACTCCAGCTGACTGGAGTGTTACATAGTCTACCATAGAGGACTTCAAAGGGACTCATCTTTAAGGACACTTGGTAGCCGTTGTTGTAGGCAAATTCTACCAGTGGCAGGTAGTCTTCCCACTTCTTGGGTTGATGCATTACATGCATCCTTAACATATCTTCTAGTATTTGATTCACTCTTTCTGTCTGTCTGTCAGTTTGAGGGTGATAGGCGGTGCTAAATAAAAACTTGGTCTGTAAACCAGCCATTAGTGATTTCCAAAAGTTGGAAGTAAATTTCATGTCTCTGTCAGACACGATCTCTTTCGGCATACCATGCAGTCTGAATATGTCTTTCATGAATACCTGGGCAATATTGATTGCCTTGTAGGTCGAATTGATGGGGATGAAGTGAGTAGACTTGCTTAATTTATCCACCACCACCATAATGGCGTCATTCTGCTTGGTTGAGGTTGGTAATCCAGTGATGAAATCCATGGAGATGGTTTCCCATTTCCATTCTAGGATTGGTAAAGGTTGCAATAATCCCACTGGATGTCAATGTTCTACTTTAACCTGTTGGCACTCTATGTATTTGGCTAGGTACTCGGCTATGTCTTTCTTCAATCCAGGCCAATAAAATTGTTTCCTGGTGGCAGTGATCATCTTCTGGTATCCTGGATGACCAATATAGGGTATTTAATGTAGTTCATCCATAATGAATCTCTTCAAGTCGTCACACGCTGGAATATAAAATCTGTTTCTGTAAGTGAGTAGACCTCCTTCGGTCATCTGATAGCCTTCATATTTTACTCCGGTGGGTTATTGTTGTAGGTACATGGTCACGGTCTGGACGAATGGATCTGTTTCTTATGCATTTCTAATTCTTTCCTTGACATCTGTCTCGCAGGTGCTCACCGCTGCCAAGTGAATTGTTTTCATACTTCTGTTGAGGGCATCGACCACCCTATTTTCCTTTCCTTTAATGTGTTTGATTTCGAAATCAAACTCGCTAAGGAGGGCCATCCACCTAGCTTGTCTAGCAATGAGATTTGGTTGATTAAACAGGTATCGCAATCCACAGTGATCTGTCATAAGTACAAATTTTCTTCCCAGGAGGTAATGCCTCCACATTTTCAAGGCATGCACTATGGCAGCCAGTTCTAGATCATGGGTCACATAGTTGACTTCATGCTCGTTCAATTTTCGGGATTCATAGCAGATCACACTTCCTTTCTGCATAAGGACTCCTCCGAGCCCTTCCTTACATGCATCTGTGCACGCGAGGAAGTCAGCTTCTGGGTTGACGATTTTCAGCACGGCTGCATGGGTCAATAGATGTTTCAGGGTTTGAAATCTTTCTTCACATTTCTGTGTCCACAGGAATTTTGTCCCCTTCTTCTGGAGGGTAGTGATTGGACAACCAATCTTGGAGAATCCTTTTATAAATCTCCTATAGTATCTTTCTAATCCCATAAAGGATC
>ML778403.1:1233702-1260087 GCA_009831015.1 Picea engelmannii
GACCTCAAATCAATCTTTGAGAAAATAGACGCACCCCCCAATTGATCGAACAGGTCATCGATCTTGGGCAAGGGGTACTTGTTCTTTATGGTTACCTTATTGAGTTTCCTATAATCTATACACAGTCTAAGGGTACCGTCCTTATTTTTCACGAACAGGACTGGTGCTCCCCATGGAGACACGCTGGGTCAAATATAGCCTTTATCCATCATTTCTTTTAATTGCATCCTGAGTTCAATTAACTCGGGTGTGCTCATTCGGTAGGGTGTCCTAGACACCGACACCACTCCTGGTGAAAGTTCTATCGAGAAGTCTATGTCTCTTCTCGGAGGTAAACCTGGTACCTCTTCCGAAAACACATCTCTGTATTCTCTCAGGATAGGGTGATCTTCAGGGCTTGGTTTGTCACCTTCGATTGTTTTCAACACTTGTATTGCATATAGGGGACATCCCTTTCGGAAATACTTTCTCATTTGCAGAGCTGATATTTGTCTCACTGAGACAGGTTTTCGGATCCCTTGAAGGGTTATCTTTTTCCCTTCTTTACTTACACATTCTAAGGTTTTATGGTAACACTCCAATCTGGATTTATGGGTGGCTAGCCAGTCCATACCAATCAATAGATCATACGATCCCAGGGGTAATAAGTTAAGGGTTGTTTGGGTGGGGAATTCACCCAACATTAATTAGCAGGCTGGTATGACCTCTGCTATCCTCCTTTTGGTGCCATGGCTAACTGTACCAACCATGGCTTGGTATTTTTTTGTGGTTGTAGTTTACACTTGTCAACAACTTTAGGGGCTATATAACTCAAATTTGAACCAGGGTCAATTAAACCAGACACTAGATGGTTGGAAATCATACCTTCTATTTCCACTACTGAAGCTTGGTGGTCGGCTTGGGTATTATCCAAGTTTACATAAATCTGTGGTACAGTCCTGGCCACATCATTGATGGTAGTAGCTTCTTGGATGTTATAAATCCTTCAACTATTATGTTGTCGGTGTGGATAGTTTCTCAATAGATGTTCTTCCCCGCAACCCCAGCATTTCAAAGGTTCTCTCTTTGGGTTATCATTCTTCACTGATATGGGTCCAGAAGTTTTATTTCCGCTCAAGGAGAGAAAATTCTGTTGGTGCATACTCTGGGTTGGAAAGTTCATTCTTGGGTTCTTCTTGTAGTTCTTACATCCTGGGGATTTAATTCCCCTTTTCTGAAATCTTGAACTATTCTTTTGTTTCCATCCTTTGTGAGGTTCTGCTCGATGCCCAAACTGTTCATGACAATAGGTTTCCTTTCGAATAGTGTCTTCTAGAGTCTTTGGCTCATCAAATTCAATTCTAATCTGATAGTCCTTAGGTAGTCCATTGATGAAGCATTGCACCTTTGCCTTTTCCACCTTGATATAGGGTACATACCTCAACAAATCGAGGAATTTGTTGACTTATTCTTCTATAGTAAGTTGTCCTAGTTTGAGTTCATAAAAATCTTTAGTCTTTTCGTCGAAATATTTTTCCAACAGATACTTCTTCCGGAAGTATTTCTCAAACAGTTCCTAAGACAGGTCCTCCTCGTGAACCCCTTTCATATTCTTAAAGTCTTCCCACCAAATGGAAGCCTTTCCATTCAAATTGAAGGTGTCCACTTGGGCCTTCATATTTTCTGAAAAGTCATGGACTCTGAAATACTTCTTTAGTCCAAGTAGCCAGGCCTCTGCTTCCTCTCCCTTTTTTATTTCACCGTCGAAGGAGGGTGGTTTGGCCTTTCTGAATTCTTTGAATTTTCGATCTTTGGAAGACTTTTTCTTCTTTTGTTTTCTTCGGGGATAGGAACTGGTTCTGCTGCTAGAAGAGCCCTCTGAATCACCATCTTCCTTCTCAGAGGAATCATACGATGCTTGTCCTTTACCTATGGACTGGACCTTTTTCGAGGTGATCCTCTCAGTGTGGCCACTGATATGACCATGTTTATGAGTTTCAGGTTCATGCTGCATTTGTCTTTGTAGATCGGATAAACTCTGAAGTAAAACTGCATTAATTTCTGTTTGCTTTTCTTGTTTTTTCATCATCCTTTCATTGTCAGCCTTGCAGCTTTGTAATTCGACCATGAGACTCCTCATAGTCTTAGCTAGATCTGGAGGGGTCCCTGCTGCCCTTCTTTCGTTAGACTCTTCGTCTCTATTGTGGGAGCCTTCTCCCACTTCTTGGTGAGTCACCATACTATGCGTTGATAATTTCCCGTGGTTGATCTTTCGCTTGTGTGCAAAAGGAAAAATGCTGGTTGTTAGTCAATATTTATATTTATTTATGGCTAATACATAATTCATATTTTCACATGTACACACACACAATAGGGGTTTTTCATTCTGAACTTCGTCTTTTGATTAGGAAGGTTAAGATAGGGGGTTACTCTTTTTAAGAGTGTTTCGAACAGAGCTTCTGCCCAACTCGTTCATGAGCCCAAGCAGGCCAAGTGTTGTAACCATGCTCTGATACCAATTTGTCACAAATCCACTATGAAAATGAAGATTTTTTTTCGCCGTATTCTCGAGGGTCAGAATCCCCAAAATCCTACGAGACTTAGCACAGGCTAGTTCTCCCCTTTTTCCACCTCCATGTGATCACTGATCCTGATCACAGGTCAAACAACTAGGCACCTTTTCGCATTTCGCGACTCAATGTTATAAGCGAGTCGAGACTTTTGGCTCTGCAAACCCCGAATGTCGAACTATCGAAGAGGCTTCGATCAACAATTAGCCCCCTGGGCTATGCCTTGGTCCACGGGTCCTTTTCGGTAGCTCCCCTGTGAGAACAGCACTAGGCGCAAGCTCCACCTTTCCCAAGCGACCACAGTGCTATGACCAAGGCCTATTCCCAGAGGCGCTTGTTGCAACTCGCCATCTCGCTAGTTCGTGAGTCGAAACTCCCGACTCTTCCTTCCCAATCTCGCGATACCCAAGATCATGAAATGGGTATAGCTCCTTTCTGTCAGCGCCTTTCGTGCATGACCACTAGCTAGGATAAACACTAGCACCTCTCGCTACTCGCACCTTCGCGAGTCGAAGGGTTGAGCTCCCGTGCTCTTACTTCACAAATCCCCGAGACACGAGAATTCAACAGAGCATTGACTCATTTCTCCAGGCAACGCGTGTCCGCCTATAAACCACACAGGCCTCGCCTTGTGGTTTTGCCACGTGTTCCTCACTTGTGCCTCGGCTCTCGGCACTTCGCGACTTCTGATGTCAAGAAGAGGTCCTCTCAACCTCCGAACCTCCGAATGCACGATACGCGCAATAAGTCCCTGATCCAACAGTCCTCCCGTTCATAGATCCAACAGTTCAGATTTTTCTCCTCGGGATTTCATGAGTTGGAGCACCCAAATCTCGCGCTCTCTTCTTGTGAAACCCCGACATGCGAGATACCGAACTTGGACCTCTTCAAGACTGCCCCGGCCCTAATCGCCTTGCAACCCTGCAAGATCCAACGGCTATCGGCTACTCACCACTTCTATCTCGAAGTGTCTCCACCGTCCCTACAACTTCTCCCATGGCTGCTTCTACGGCTTAACTTCCTCACAACTCATGGTGATCCAATGGACCATGACATTTCGACACTTCTCTACGAAGTCTCTCTGTCGTCCGTTTCTGCTCTCTTCTGCGTGCATCTGGATGTACATTTTCGACGACCCAGATCTATTTCGCTCCATCTAATCTAATGACAATTGTAGCTCCTCCTTGATCATGTCCTTCTCTTCCTGCTCCTTGGAAGATTTCTTAAGTATCAAAGGTCTCGGCCTTTGCTTCTCTTCTGCGATCTTTGTAGCTAAGGGTCTGTGCACAAAATGGCACTATCCCTCCCGATCTTCTCTTCTCTGGAACAGTGAAATATTTCCTCGACCTCCTTGATTCCTACAGGGTCTGCACACTCGACAAAGTGCTGCTTGTCCTCCTCAGATGGATATTTGTGATTCTCTCACAACTTCGCCACCCTCGAAGTCGAAAGACTTCCCTCTATGACTCTCGATGTCCGAATCCCCGATATGGGTGATTTCGCGACACGTGTCCTCCCTCCAACGGACGGCTCAGGTTCTTTCACTATTTCAGGACTTCTGATGTCGAGTGCCTGGACTCTCATCCTTTGGACTCCCGAACTCCTGAATGTCGAAATCCTGATACAAACTCCTTCTCAGGACTTTCGCTTCTGTTGTTCTTCGCGTGAGGTTTAAACCTCGTGCAACTCTCGACAGATCCAACGTATGTCGGCCATTTAGACCAAGATCTGACGGCTCAGACCTGTCTCTCCATTTCACCATTCCTATGCTGCCTGGACACCAAATCCACGGTCCAGATTCTTTCACGGACCTTGGGGATCTACGGTCCTTATTTCTTCGCTACTCGCGAAGATAAAGGAAAAAGGGTTAAGGAATTTAACACCCTCATTTATTCCTTCAATCTAACGATCGTGAATAACCGCAGATCTTCTGACAGGATCTCATCCGTTGATCAATACTTATTCTTTGAATCCTCAAGGGATTCTGCAACTTCTGTGCCTCTGCAGAGTCTTTGCACACAAAGTGCTACCTCTTCTGAGCTTTTCAAAAAGGGTGTCTCTATGGGGAGGTTTATCCAGGGTATCACCTTCCCCTTCACAAGGCTTGGGAGATCTTGGTGTTCACCCAGACACACTTCTGGGTTCTCTCTTAGAAGAACAAGGTGCAAGGGTCCTTCAAACTCGAGATTACAACCATGAATTTTTCATTGATTGCTACCTCCCTTCCGAGGGACTAGATTACCACCTCAGTCAGACCCCAATGACTTTGGAGAAAGGGTTTTTAGAAGCACATATACGACCCCAAAATGTCAATGGTTAGTACATCAGACACAACGGAGCATCAGGCCCCTTTCCGCCTTTTGATTCAGATCCAGAAACCCAAGGCACCTCAGGGAAAAGTAGGAGAAAGCGTAACAAGTGCCTAGGGTATTCAAAAGTAGACACAAATTTTATCCTCGGCGACGACCTTTAAATGGCAGGAGTCTCGACGATGGATGACAAAACACTTATGTGGAAAGAATATGGATGACAATTTAGTGAAATAACCCTACAAGCCTGGGCTGCAACAAATTGGGGAGTAAACTCCACAAACTCACCTAATATTTTCTGACTCTCTAGAGGTTGGTTTATGACCATCTTCACAGATCCCACATAGGCTTTGGACACACTCCACTCTAGTTGGACAATAGAATCCTCCCCAGTTCTAATGAAACTTTGGAACCCTATGTTTGACGCGAGCAACGAGAGACTAGACTCTATTCCAATTTGGGTTCGTCTCCTAGGTCTACCCCCTCATCTATGGTCTAAGAGATTCTTCAAATCTCTCAGGAATTTTCTAGGGGATTATATCTCTGTGGACATGAGTTTCCTTGCTACAGGTGATATGGTGGTCGCACGAATTATGGTCTCCCTGAACATCAGGGAAGGCTTAAGAGAGTTTATCAATCTTATAGATTTGGGTCACACAAGAGTTCAGATATTGGACTACGAAGGAGTTCCCTTCTGCTACAGACGATGCCACGAATACGGACATGTGGTTAAAGACTTCCCAAAACCCTTCAGAAGAAGGCACAAACACAACCCACATGAATCCAGGTACCACGGCCATAAACATCCATAAGTAGCTGGGGGCTTCTCCTCCTCCTCTGTGTCACATTCTTCGGGGACTCCCTCCCCTGCTCTAGCATCTTTCCAGGATACCCTGAAAACGGATCCTATGGAGTCGACCGAAAAAAAATTACCACTAATTCCCTCCACGGACGAAGGGGCAAGCTCCGACCACAGTCTGGAGACAATGCCTCAACAATATATCAATGTTATGAACCTCTATTTTCCCCACCCTGTAACTGGTTGACTAAATTCTTTCAATTCTTTCCTAAATGGTCACATCTCTCACACCTTTTTTCCCCCACGCACTTTCTCTATCCCCTCCCCTCCCCTTCTTTCCTCTGCCTCCCTCCCCTCTCCCCCACTCATCTAAGATCCACCCCTGAACACCTCCCCCCCTTCCTCCACAAACTCCTGGTCCATAGAGGAACCATCCTCTGATTGATCTGATAACTCCACCATTCGATATCACCTTCGAAATCAATCTGTCACCATTCCTTCCTCAGACCACAAAGGACTTGGTCCTACCCTAGAATCCATGAAACAAGAAAAAAGGTAGATGCAAGCCATAACACCTCTCCTTGGCACAATCCCATGCACTGCTAGACACGGCCACAGGCTGACAAAAATACTTTCTTGGGGCCCTTAGGGAAAACAAATCCCCTGATGGGACTCCCCCATGAAGCTCCTCTCCTACAACTGTTGGGGTTTAGCGAGCCCCTCCAAAAAATCCTCTCTAAAAAGGTTGTTGACTTTACACCAACCAGATGTTATTTTCCTCCAAGAAACTCTTGCAAAAAAATGCACAACCACACAAGCCCTCTTGATCTTCTTTCTAGGCTGGTCTTTCTTGGGATTGGATGCTCGTGGTAGATCGAGAGGCCTGGTCATTGGATGGCTCTCTCTCTCAAAAATAAATTTCCTAAACTCATGGGCCTCAGATTCCTATCTGGGACTCGAAGTAATAGTCGAAGGACTGGGGATGACTCTCAAGCTTCTAAATATCTATGGGCCAAACACAAACAAGACACACTTTTGGAACACCCTCTCTCGAAAAAGAGCTATTGAGGTCAGAAAACCTAATTATCGACGGATACCTCAACTTCTCCTTTGGAGAACCGGAAATATCGGGCCCCTCAGATCACCCAGATCCAAAAACAACTTTCTTTAGCCACTTGTTGGCTACAAACAACTTCATCGACATTCTTCCAACCAAACTTCTCCCCACCTGGAGGAATTTAAGAATCAAGGATGCACATGTGGCAAAAAGATTAGATCGGTTTCTGATCACAGAAACACTATCTCTCCTTCCACTCTAGTTTCGACAATGGATGGGAAGTGGGGGAGACTCAGATCACTCCCCTGTCTAGTTAACCCTCGAAACTGGACCAAAAAACCTAACTGCCCCTTTCAAATTTAGCGCAACCTGGCTCAAAGAAGACAGTTTCCAAAAATTCGTAAAAGATAATTGGACTCCCCTCCAGGATTTGGGAGAAACTCTGACAACCATACAATTCATGGACAACTTCAAATTAATTAAGGGACTGGTCATCCCATGGGAAAAAACAAAACATGAAGAAGAAGAGAAGGAACTCAAAATCATTGAGGACCAACTAGAAGAAATTTACCAAAATATTGATTCTGATTTCTCTTCGAATGCTTCTCGAGAAATGCTCAAAAATATTGAAGAAAAATGAAGGAAACTCCTGGCCGACAAGGAATCATCCTGGACACTGAAAAGAAAGGCAACCTGGCTTGAAAATGGGGATGAAAATACAAAATTCTTCCACTCTTATGCAAAAGGTCAGAAAGCATCAAATACAATCTAGAGCTTAAAGGATCAGGAAGATAGACCTGTCACTTTTTTTGAAGGGCTAGCAAATATGGGTAAAAACATTTCTAGACTCATTTCAAAGATGATCGAAGGGCCAACTTAGCTGACATCATAAAACTGGCCTTATACTTCCGCAATTTTGTGGATGAGGAAAACAACCAAAACCTCTATGTAGAAGTCACATAAGTTTAACTCAAAGACACAATGCAAAGATTTCAAAAGGATAAAATCCCGGGACCAAATGGATGGTCCATCGAATTATAACTGGGTTTCTTCGAACTGATTGGAAAGGATAATCTTAAAGTCATAGAAGAATCTAGATTAAATGGCAGAATTTGTAGCCCTCTCAACACCACCTTCATATCTCTCATTCCTAAGGTAAATGAACCTCTTTCCTTTGATGATTTCCGACCCATCTCTCTTTGCAATTTCATGTATAAAATTATTGCAAAAATTATTGCACGAAGGTTGAGACCATTATTCTCCAAGTATATCTCGAAAGAACAATTTGGATTCTTAGAAGGTAGACAAATCCACAAAGCTATTGGGGTAGCTCAAGAAGGACTACATAGTCTAAAAACCGAAAAAGCAAAGGGCACCATTTTAAAGATCGACCTCTCCAAGGCATTTGACAAAGTAAATTGGTCCTATATCAGGCTCCTCCTCACCCATATTGGATTCAAGGTCCCCTTTATCAAATGGCTAATGGGTTGAATCACTTTGGTTTCCTTCGTAGTACTCATAAATGGAGCAACATCCCCATTCTTCACCTCCGAAAAAGGACTCCGCCAAGGTTGCCCCCTCTCCCCCCTACTCTTCTTACTTGTGTCCGAGGGACTGAGCATGGCTATCTTAAATGCAATCAGAACAGGGGAGTTCCACCAAATACATATCACCACAAGTCAAATACTCACTCACCTACTCTTTGTAGATGACATCCTCATATTCTGTAGTGGACAAAGGCAGGATGCAGAAGTACTTTCAAATATACTCTCCCTCTTTCGTTCAGCAACTGGAATGCAAATAAATATTCAAAAATCCACCCTCTCCTTCTCAGAATTGGAAAGGGAGGAGGAATATCATTACAAAAGGCACTTTCCCTTCACTCATAAAGACTTCACAGAGGGCCTAAAATATCTTGGTTTTCACCTAAAACCAAATAACTATCTCAAAAATGAATGGAAATGGCTCATCTCCAAACTGGAGAAAAGATTATTAGGATGGAGCTTCAGGTGGATCTCAAGAGCAAGAAGAATCACAATAACTAAAGCAGTACTAGAGGCCATCCCAATCTACTGGATGTTGTTGGCTTGGATACTGAAAGCAACTCTAGAAAAGATCAGGAAAATCTACTCCCGTTTCATCCGGTCAAGCTCTGGAGACAAAAAATTACAGCCTTGGGGAAAAATGGGATCTTTTAGCAATACCAAAAGCCCCAGGAGGATGGGGGCTCAAAAATATTTTTCTGTTCTCAAAAGCATTGGCAGAAAAAACATGTTGGAGCCTCATCTCCAATAGAAACCTTTGGTTCTCTGTTATCTATAAAAAACATATAGCCTCGGGGACACTTGAAGACTGAATCAGATCCCCATCCAAATCACATACTTCAGGCTCCATTTTCTGGAAATCTCTTATTTCCTCCTTTCTGGTTATTGGTGAAGGACTAGCCTAGAGAATAGGTCGAGGAAACCTTCTCTGCATAGGAGCAGATCCCTGGCCTAGCAGTGGGACTGCACACATTCTCCCTCCAGATCTCATCAACCTCCTCCATAGGAAAAATATATAGTTACTCTCCGACTTGGCAGAACCAATTTCAACAACACAGTGGCATAAAGGATGGAAGAAAGCAGCTGACCTAGGGCTAACTGGAGCCTCCTCAATACTCTACAAAAAATACATCAAAGCTCTACAAATTGGACCCATCATACTTATTGACAGAGAGGATGAACTGGTCTGGAAAAAGGATCCTTCAGGTGTATACACCCCAAAATTGGGCTATATTGCACTAAATATGGAACTGTTTCAACAACAACAATCCTAGTGGTGGAAAGGACTATGGAAACTAAAGTGCCCCAAAAAATCTAAACTCTTTCTTTGGGCAGCACTAAAAGGGAAAATCCCTACATGGGAAATCCTACAAAAGAGACAATTTGAAGGGCCTAGTATATGTTCCCTTTTCCACTCGGAAAATCAAACAATTTACCATCTATTTATTACCTGCCCTTTTACCCAAAGAGTATTGATGGAAGTTTCATCCACCATCAGACAAACATGCACATGAGAAGGACCAAGCCTAGAACAAGCTTGGAAAAATTGGCTTCATGACCCCAGTTATAAAGAACTAAAATCCCTCCCCCCCCATCCTAATTTGGGGCATTTGGATGGACCAAAACACAACACTTTTCCATGACAAAGCTATCATCCAAGAAACAACTGTTTCACAAAGCCTCTCAATACTCTCACATTTCCCACAAACAAAAAAGGGCCAAGCATACAATCCTTCTCTCTAGAACAAATAGACAAATCGAAGCCATGAGATTACTTTGATGGGGCCTCACAGAACCATCATTGTGGGGGTGGGTACACTCCTTTCACACAAAATTGGGGCTGGGACAGGGTACAAACAACTTTGTAGATATTTTGACGTTACAAATTCTACTTACCTTTTCAAAAGATAAATATCTACGACACATCCAGATATTTGGAGACTCAATGATTGTAGTGAACTGGGCAAGGAAACTCCAACAGTGTCATAACATTTTCCTCCTCGCTATTCTGGAGGACACTTTTTGCTTACTAGAAAATTTTGACACTGTGACTATCTCCCATGTCTACAAGAAAAAGAACATGGTAGCAGATGCACTCTCAAAAGCAGGGCTCCTCCTTGCTTTGGGACATTGGGACATTACAGAAAAAAATAATGGAAACTCACAATCTTTTTACCACCGACCTTTTATAGACTCAATCAATCTAACAATAGGATTCACAGCATGAGAAACAATAGAACTAAAAATCCTTTTTGGATGCAATCATCAGCAATATTTTTTTGAAGAAATCTACACAAGACTACAGATCAACATATTCACAATCTACAACACAGATTCACAGTCCACTAGAATCATTATTTGAACTTACACTGATTTTTTTTGGAACTCTCTACTCGACAGTAAGTCAGAGACTTTCTAAAAACTCTTTTATTTTTCTCCAACACATATAATACACCCATGAGGTGTTGTATTCCTTGAAGCATCGACATAATGTAATTTTGTCTCTTTGGATGAATAAAATTACACTTTTTTCCAAGGAAAAAAAAACTAAGGGAAAGGGTGACAAGTGTACGAGGGAAATAATTCTAAATTGTTTAATTAAAAAGAGAATTAAAAGTCCAAGTGTCAAGGTGTCATTAAGGAAACTCCTATAAAGCAAATGGGAAAAAGGGAAAATGCATCACACTGGTTATGGGTAAGGTTATGCTGTAGAAATTTGACTGGTTTTTTACTTGTGAGAGTTGGGATACCCAACTTGAGAGAAAGTGGTGGATCTACCTTGCGAGGCAAGATGGGAGCTAGAGGAATTCTGGTTGTGTATGTGCGTGGCCTCTTTGTGGCTCGGGGGGCTATGGGGGAAGAAGAGTACCCCTAGCATTGGTTGGAAGGTACCGGTGAAGTCTTTGCGATTAGCAAGCAAAAGGATCGGTAGCTCTCGAAGAACATCTCCACGCCCAGTTTCATGGGGGAAGGTATTCTCTTTAAGTTGAATTGTAATAAGTTGAATATCATGTGTATGATTTATCTTAATGGTTGTAGCCATAGAATAAAACTCATATATCGATTGGTGTTCTAATTGGATTTTAAATTGTAATGGGTTTATTGTATAGAGTTGTTTGCCTTGAATTTTTCCGAATTGGAATTAAACTATTCTCAAAATTGTAAGTTCTTATGAATGTGTACTTAGTAGAATTTCCTTGCGAGACTGAGTTTCAAATCTCAAAATCCTTTTGATCCTAAAACCTCTACCCCCTTTTAAATTGTGTAGGAATTGCTCGGAACACTATCGAATGATCATGACTAACACTCTTAAGCGTAGGCTACAGTGTTGCGCCCCCAAAACTATGATCCCTCTTGGAATTTTGTTGATCTTGGTAGTTATGCCCAAACTTCCATCTAAAATCTCGGTTCCCACCCTCACCTGGTGGGAACCAAGATTTTGTTTTAATTCTGCCATGAAAATAAAATGGATGATCACCTTTGCGCCAAGAAAATAAATTGATGAGTACTCTTGCGCCATGAATTTAATGTTGATGTATGATTGATTATGTAATTAGCTTACTCTTGTGCCATGAATTTAAAGTTGACGTGTGATTTATTAACCAATTCAATTCTCTTGTGCCTTTAAAATAATTGATGTGATTGGCTTAGAATTTTATTACTCATGCACCATGATTACTAGATAAATGAGCTTGATTGTCGATCTACTAGTTTCCATCTTGATTGTATTAGTGGAATTTAGATACCTCCTTGTTCCTTAGAATAGTCTCCATCCCTGAGAACTTAAGTGGTCAAAATCAATTGAATGAATCCTGGGCTTGAGCATTGTTTATGTGTCCTGGAGATCCTAACCATGCAGGATAGGTTGGGAGGGTAGTTATTTTAATATTCAATGTCTGGTTGATCATTATCTATATTTTTCTTGAATTGATTGTGATGCGTTGAACTGCATCATTATTTATGTTTTGCATTGAACATGTGTTGTTGTTATTTATGTTAATGTGTTGGCCTTGTGTCTTCATATATTTCAATGATGTGTCGCTTGTAATTCTTTTCATTATGATGTTGTGTTGATTATGTGATGTTATTAATCATGTCATGACGATTCTATTGTCCGAATGCAATATTTTATACCTATTTTACATCGTTTTGTTGTCGTAAAGAGGGGGATGGTACATATGGTATCAGAGCGGGTTCAACCCTACAACTTGGGATCATTACACCTTCCACTGTATTAAACACTTAATTAATAACTTATCGCTAATGAAATTGAAATGTGTTTGTATGGTAATCATGTTTATAGGATGTCAGGAGGTAGACAACGTGGTGCTAGGGGCAGAGGTGCGATGCCTCCAGTAGCATCCATGCCAGAGGGGTCTAACCCCCAAGGAGAATAATAAGTCATTGGGAAGGAGCATATTGTTGTGGGGAATGTGGTTGGTTGGATGAGGTCCTCTCAGAGGATGTCAGAGGCCTTAATTAAATGACTAGAGGGAGATGAGGCCAGGGCGCCTGTACTCAATGAGGGTTCACAACGCGTTCCAGCTGGCAGTGGTAGTATTCACAAAGAACTCAAGAAGGTTAAGTTTCCCAAGTTCATGGGTGCCATGGACGACTCAGCCACCGAGGCATGGTTGGATAACATGGCAATGTGCTTCACACTATACAATTACACCTCCAACATGAAATTCCACATGGTGGTCTTTCAACTAAAGGGAAGTGCTCTTCTATGGTGGAAGATGCTCCTACCTCAACTAAACATGGTCATCGAATATGTGTCATGGGAACTGTTCGAGGAACGGTTCTGGGAGAGGAATTTATCAGAGGAATTCATTGATCTCTAGATCAATGAGTTCAATGCCTTACAATAGGGTGGTCGTATGGTGCCCAAGTCTAAGGTATGATTCATGGAGAGGCTTGGTATGCTCCACATATGAACACTAAGAAGCTAAGGGTCAACAAGTTTGTGTTCAGTCTTAACTTATACATTCAGAGAAGGTGAGGATCTTAATGCCTCAGACATTGCACGAGGCAGTCCAAAAGGCACTCATTGTTAAGGAAGAGTTGACCAGCAGGGGACAGGGCATGACTCATGCAAGACCGACTAGACAGATGATGTCAGGTGCGCAACGACATCAAACACCAGCCCGACATACATAAAGTTATTGGGTTACGTCAAGAGGATCCATGTTCATGACACCATTAAAATCGACTCCTCAGCGGGGAACTCTCTACAAAGGACCACCACATCAACAACAACATCATCCACAGTAGCAATTGTTTAGACCTATTCAACAAAACATACCAAGATCTCGGGATGGTAGGCCAACAACCTCTACTTCAGAGACCAAAAGTACTGGACCGAAGAATGGGTGTCGGACATGTGGAGAGCCACATTACCAGTGAGACTGATCGGGTGAGAAGGCCAGAGCGACCGGGTCAACAAGAAACACTACAATTGGATATTTGGGCAAGGCCCACAAGATTCATGCCATGGTGAATAACTTCTAGACTAAGCACCAATCCACTGTGCTCGAGACTTGAGGTACCATCGTCAACCTAACTTTTAGTATTTTTATAGATCTTGGTGCTACGAAGAGATTTATTCTAGTGCAATGTTGAAAATAACTAAGTTAAATACAGTCGAACGGGACGAGTTTAGATATGTAGAAATGGCTTCGGGTGCCAAACATAAGGTTGGGGGGGGGAGAGTTGCGAGATGTCGCATTAACTTGGGATATTTTGCAATGAAGCCCAACCTATATGTTACAATCTTAGGATCGTATGACATCGTGATCGATATGGACTGGTTGGAATCACATGATGCGATACCCATCTATAAGATGAAACAATTGAGTTGATCGATGATGAGGGACATATAAGAGTGATCGTAGGGAGAACCTAAGGAGTGCTCTTGAGGTTCATCTCTTCCCTACAGCTGCAGAAGAGCATGCGTAAGGGATGTCAGTTATATCCAATCTTAGCGCTAAATGACAAGGGAGAGGAGGAATGGTTAGAAAACCTTCCGATGGCATGAGAGTTGTTGACGTGTTTCTAGAAGAGTTACTAGGCTGGCCTCCCGAAGGAGAATTTGAGTTTACAATCGACTTGAACCATGGAACTGAACCGATAGCAAGAATTCCTTATCGGATGTCGACACCCGAGTTACAAAAGTTGAAAATGAAATCGAAGGAGTTGTTGGACTTGGGACTTATACGTCCAAGCGTGTCACCTTGGGGTGCACCTATTATTTTCATAAGAAAGAAGGAAGGGTCATGGAGACTTGTAATGACTACCATCATTTGAACAAGGTGATGATCAAGAGCCAATATTTGTTTCCTAGAATAGACAATTTGGTTGATCAAATGAAGGGTGCAACATTGTTTTCAAAGATCAACTTGAGATCAGGATATCACCAGTGATGAACTAAAGGGGAAGATATTCCTAAGATCTCATTCAAGACGGGGTTTAGACACTACGAGTTTACCACTTTGTCGTTGGGACAGACAAACGCCCTGGGGGTATTTAGGAGTTTGATGAATGGGGTGTTCTACGAATACTTGGACAAGTTTGCTCAAGTATTCATTGATGACACATTGATATATTCTTGGATGACGTAAGAACATAAAGAACATTTGCGCTTAGTACTGCATTGTTTACGGGAAAACAAATTACAGGAAACTGTTGAAATACTCTTTTTACCAATCGAGGATTCATTACTTAGGGCATGTTATCTAGGACAAAGGCATCGTTGTTGATCCAGCGAAGGTAGAGGCTATTATGGAATGGCCTACACTGACAAACGTGTCATAAGTATGCAGCTTTATGGGTTTAATAGGATATTACCGATGGTTCGTCGAAGGTTTTTCGAAGATAGCAAAACCAATCATGGAGTTGCAGAAGAAAAACAAGAAGTTTGTATGGACTGAGAAGTGCGCAAAATCATTTCAAAGCCTCAAGGGGTTGTTTATGACAATGTCGATACTAAAATCCCCCAACATGGATAAGGAATTCTTCATATGAATGGATGCATCCCAGGAAATCTTAGGCAGAGTCTTGATGCAAGACGGTCGAGTGATCGCTTACTGATCTAGAATTAGATCTCAAGACCAAAATGGGTCCAAGAAGGACTAAAAATAAAAGTTCTCAGAATATCTTAAAAACAGACGCGTGCGTAGGCCTCGTTGATACGAACCCAACATAACTTGAATGGGATCCAAAAGACATCATTTGCAAAATATATCGCGGTCTGTTTGTTTCGTCAAACAGGCAAAAAAATGTTGACTGTATAGTCTGTACAGTGTCGACGTGACAACTGACTATACAGGCCATACGATCATACATATGAAATGGAAGGGTGCATTGGCACTGAAGTGGGCAAGTGCAGATGTGGATGAGCCATATCGTGACACATGGCACCACTGCAAGGGTGACACGTGGAATGTGATGACATGGCAGGTACAATCAACACACTGATAGGGTAGACATGCAACAAATGTGGTTGAATCAGGCTTGGACACATAGCATGTAATTGGGAGAATAGCATGGTGCCACGTGGCCCAGTCATGGGCTGCCACGTGGCACCCATTCATTGGTCGTTTTATTGGTGGTTTTAGGTAAAATTATGGAGGGTCCGTGGGGGTTGAACCCGTGACCTCCATGGGTGCCAAAGTCTTCACATAGGTCGACCTACCAGCCCACCTACATGGTGGAACTTAACCCTATACTTTGCAACTTATATTTAAACTTGAATACAATGGTAATACGGGTGGAGGAAGGGATGGGGCACATGACCCTTCCATATGATCTCACTATTTAACCTATGGCATGGATATGTTTGGAGCCTAGCCCCGGTTGCGAGCATATACATATGAATAGACCCCTCTATTATATGGTTAGCATGGACTGTGGAGAGGGCTCGATCGGCTAGGCTAGCCCACTGACCAGGGTGTGTGACTAGGGATGGAAATCGGGGGGTCTGACCACTGTCAGAGCACGAGGAGCCAATACTAGGGCCATATGGCCTTACCAACGACCAAGGGCTAATGGATAAGGAGCTAGCTCTTAGCGCTAGGGCCACATGGAGGGCACCAAGTGACTAGGAGCCCAGATTTTAGGGGTTGTGCCTGATTTATGTGCCATTTTGTGGGTTTTATACTATATTATATGGTTTTTATTGATTTTTGGCCTGATATTGGGAGACTTTGGTCATTTTTTGAGGATCTTGGTCCCTTTTTGAGGCCATATCTTGGGAGGAAGTTGGAAGTTTGTTACCCACTTCTAGTCTATATAAACCATAGGTTCATGAAGCCATGGGAGAGGTTCAGAATAGGAAAATGTTGAAGAATTTAGGTTAATCAATTCTATCATTTGGGCTATAAAGAGAAAGATTTAATTGAATGGAAAGGTCTTAAACTAAGAAAAGGACAAACAATGCAAGAATACACATATGGATTTCGTAAAATGGCATTGATGTTAGATATTCCTTTACATACCCAAGAAAATCTTATGAAGTATATAGGAGGTTTACCTGCACATATTCGTAACACTGTATTTATGTTTGGACCTACTAATATTGATGAGTTTTTCGATCAAGAAACATACATTGAAGCAGGGAAAACAAGGGTTGGTGTATCAGGGGATTCATCTTCGAGAAAAGAGGACAAAAGGAAATGGAATGGAAAGAAGGAAAATTCAATGATGAGAAAGGAAGAGAAGTCCTCTTGCAAGCATTGCAAGAAGGGAGGGCATGATGAGGACCGTTGTTGGAAATTTCATCCCAAGAAGAGACCGAAGTGGTTCAAAGAGAGGAAAGGGAGGCAAACAGTTGCAACAACAACATGACCAACAGAATTGGGTTCTGATTCGGGTGATGAATCTAAAGTTTCATTGGTTGGCTTGGAAGGTAAAATTGGTGATGGATTTGATTCTAGAAGTAAATTGTTTCACATAAGGGTCATACTGAGACATACTAAGGTCGACATATTGATAGATAGTGGATGTCAATCTAACCTGATTTCAGTGGAATTGGTTAAACAATTGGGATTAAACACTCAGAAGCATCATAAGATTTACTCACTTAAATGGATAAACAACAATCATAAATTGCAAATAACAAAGCAATGCACATTAAAGTTTGCAATTTCATCTAAGTTTGTGGACGAGGTAACATATGATGTGGTGCCTCTCAATGAATGTGGAATGGTATTAGGTAGTCCTTATTTGTATGATCGCAAAGCAATCTTCTACAGGGAAAAGAATCAATATCACTTAATCAAAGCAGACAAAGAATATGTGGTACATGCTCATCATTTTAAATCAAATCAATCTCTTCAAACTATGGAACAATTAAGAAAGGAAGATCATGCAAGAAACACACATATAATTGTTTCAAATCAAGTAATTGATCCTAAGAAAGAACATGAGATGATTGTAGAATGGAAGATCAATCACACTTTGCTTCAAGATAAGTTAATGTCGTGCAAATATTATAAACATATCATCTCATTTGTAGTCATATTTATGATGTTATCATTAGTAATGTTCTCAACATGGATGATAGTGGCTTCAGTAAGATGTGATAGAGTAAAAGTGGCTAACATTATGTTGTCAGTTATCATGGTTGTTTTACAGTTGATATTGATGAGATATAGGTGCACAAGACAAATTTTAAAGACAGGGAACAAGTGGGGTGGTCTATCCCACACTTGATGACTGGTCAATAACCTTTTGGAGGACCAAAAGGTCTGTAGTGGGGAGGTGTGATCTAGGATTGGATCTCCGGACCAAAATGGGTTCAAGAAGGCCTAATGATCAAAGTGCTCAGAATGGATTCAAAACGAACGTGTGTGTATGCCTCGTCGATACAAACCCAATGCAACTTGAACGAGATCAAATAGATGTTGTATACGAAAGATATCATGGTCTGTTCGTTTTGTCAAATAGGTAAAAAAAAATGCTAATTGTACAGTCCATACAGTGCTGACGTGACAACTGAATGTACTTGTCATACGGTCATACAGATGACATGGGAGGGTGTGTTGGCGCTGATGTGGGAAGGTGCATATGTGTACGAGTCAAATCGTGACACATGGCACCACTACAAGGGTGACACGTGGCACGAGATGATGTGACAGGTACAGTTAGCACATTGATAGGGAAGACATGTGGCAGACGTGGTCGAATCAGGCTCGAACATGTAGCATGTAATTGGGAGAATAACATGGTGCCACATGGCCCAGTCATGGGCTACCACGTGGCACCCATTCATTGGTTAGTTTATTGGTGTTTTGGGTAAAATTATGGAGGGTCCATGGGGGTTTAACCCGTGACCTCCATGGGCACCAAAGTATTCACGTAGGCTGGGCTACCAGCCCACCTACATGGTGGAACTTAACCCTATACTTTGCAACTTATATTTAAACTTGAATACAATGGTAATCCAGGTGGAGTAATGGCTGGGGCCTAGACCTAGCCCCGATGCGTACCAGATGACCCTTCCATATGCTCTCACTGTTTAACCTATGGCGCGGATATGTTTGGAGCCTAGCCCCGGTCGCGAGCATATACATATGACCAAACCCTTCTATTATATGGTTAGCACAGAATGTGGAGAGTGCTCGGTCGGCCGAGCTAGCTCACCGACCAGGGCGTGTGACCAGGGATGGAAATCGGGGGGTCTAACCACTGTCAAAGCGTGGGGAGCAAGGACCAGGGCCATATGGCCTTACCAACGACGAGGGGCCGACAGATAAGGAGCTAGCGCTTAGTGCCAGGGCCACATGGAGAGAGGCAAGTGACTAGGAGCCCAAATTTTAGAGGTTTCTCCTAATTTATATTCCATTTTGTGGGTTTTATACTATATTATATGAGTTTTATTGATTTTTGGCCTGATATTGGGAGATTTTGGTCATTTTTGGAGGATCTTGGGACCTTTTTGAGGTCATGTCTTGGGGGAAAGTTGGGATTTTGTTACCCACTTCTAGTCTATATAAACCAAAGGTTCTTGAAGCCATGGGAGAGGTTCAGAATAAGAAAATGTTGAAGAATTTTTGAGCCAAAGCCATTTTTATGCAGGGAAGTCATTAAGGGGAGCACCTTTGCCTGCCATTTATGGGAGCTCCGTTCATCCGTTTTCAGTGCCGTTCATTTTGTTGAGTTCTTGAGATCTTGTAGAACATGACCAGATTAGTTTGTAATCATTTTGGAATTGTTATGATGTATTTTTAAATCTTTGAACATAAATAAGAAAGACACATTGAGACAAAGACCCAGAGATGTAGGCGAGATTGTCGAACTCTGTTATCACTTTGGTATTTATGGTTTGTTGTTCTTCATGCTTATTTCTAGATATGTATATGTTTATATGGTTGCAATGTTGAGTATTTAATTCTTCCTCTTTCATCAGTTTCCTAAATGGTTAATTAACACATGCTTTAAAAGTCAACCATTGTCGTTAAAAGATCTTTTCGAATCACTTACATTCAAGGAAATTGAGAAAGCATGAGGAGAACTACGCAACACATGATTTGGAGTTACTGGCCATGGTGTATTCCTTGAGAGTGTGGAGACACTGTATGATTGTATGGAAATTTGAACTAAAAATAGACCACTCTCGAACTAAGTGACTTGAACGTGCGACAAGGGCGTTGTTCAAAATTTCTTAGTGACTATGATTTTGAGATTAATTACATAAAATAAATAGTGAACGGAGTGGCAGATGCATTGAGTCAGAGACCACACATATTCACAGAGATGCCTCTTCAGCCGAATCTTCGAGAAAATATTCTAACTATATTGTCCGACGATGACTGGTATAAAGAGGTTAAGGAAAATATTGGACAAGACACCATGTTGGTACCAAAGTTTGAAGGATATACATTGGACAACGATGGATTGATGAGGTATAATAACTGGATGTACGTACTGCCTAACAACGAATTGAGAAGTTTGATCTTAAATGAAACTCATAGAGAAGTGTACATGGATCATCTAGGAGGCACGAATATGAGGGGAGACCTTAAGCGCTTATTCTTCTAGAAATGGATGAATGTAGACATAGTTAGCTATGTGGCAAGATATCTAGATTTTCAACAAGCGAAAGCTAAACATAGACATCTGACAGGGTTACTACAGCCACACGTTGTTCCAGAATCAAAATTGAAGAAAAATGTAAATGATAAGATAAAGGATTAAAGAAGCGCGAGATCAACAAAAAATTTATGCTGGTGCGCATCGCGCTGACCGTGATCATGAAGTTGGCGATTGATTTTCCTGTGGGTAAAACTGCACAAGAGTACGATTAAGTTCAGAAAGGGTGCTAAATTCTCTCCTAGTTTTGTGGGGGCCTTTCGAAGTTGAGGAAAGGAAAGGACCCGTGGCCTATCGACTAGCTTTGCCTCATTCTTAGAGGCATATGCACGATGTTTTTCCTGTATCTGTTTTGTGACAATATGTTAGTGATCCTACACATGACATTGAAATGAGTTCATTGTAGTGTCAGACGAGGGTGCACTCATGGTGGAGCTTGTCTGCATTCTGGACCATTGCATTCTACAGCTACGATGTCGAAAAGTTGATCAGGTCAAGGTCTAGTGGGACAATTATAGTCCACACTTAGCTACTTGGGAGGATGCATATGATATGCGTCAACAGTTCCTTACTTATTTGATAGAGTGGACATATAGATCTTGTCAGATACTTTATTTACTTCATTTTTATACACTGTACAATTTCAGGACGAAGTTTAAAACAAGAGGGGGTGTATGTAAAATCCTTCTCTTGTGAGCACATGTTATTGACTTATTCTTTGAGGACACTTGCATGCAAATGATCCGATTATAGTACATGGTTATTATTTCTCTTATGGATTCATATGATGATGTTGATGGATTATGATTTAAGGTTATTTATTATATGCGTATTGACAGATGCTATTGACGAGTTTTTCTTGAGTGTGCATGACACTTGACATATTGGGATGTCGATGTCGATGGCATCAATGGACCTCCTTGGACTCCAGATTGAGCCAGGGAGTGGATTGTATTGGTTTGAGTATTTCATTCATGCATATGTGACATATGATCTATTATATTATGATGTTGTTCATGGATCATTGACAATGTTTCGTTGATGGATGAAGGATGACGATTTCTTGCTAATATGACTCACATAAGGATTAAAAGGGCCATGCACATAGACCAGATATCGAGGGAGAGGTGTGGTAGAGTCCCTGCCACAACCTACTAGCACTCTCAGCGTGGCTTGAATTGTAGGTTAACGATTACCTAGTTTGAGAGATCCACGATGTTGTGAGGGCAGACTGAGACAGTCGCTCACAAAGATTTCTAAGAAGAGTGCAATAAGGTAGGGTCCTTTTTCCTTAGAATCCCTTAATCTCTCGCAATGTCGCTTGAATGAAGTGTTGACTCCAAGGGTTGAGAAACTACCAAAAACAGTCAAAGGCGAGTGGCACCCTTGGAGCACGGAATGTGTCTTGAAGCGCACGTCGCATAATTAAAAATTTGAATCAAAGGCGAGTGACACCCTTAGAGCACGGAGTGCGTCTTGAAGGGAACGTCGCGTAATTAAAAATTTGAATCAAAGGAAATTGACACCCTTGGAGCACGATGTGAGTCATGAAGGGCACATCACGGAATTAAAACTTGAGTCAATGAATCTAGGTGGCCTAGAAAATCTTGAGTGAATAATTAAATCCTGTAAAATCTTTAAGCATTGTTGACTTTAATTAATTAATGAATTAAGGATTTAATTAATTAATTGCGAATCTCCAAATGAAAATCCAAAACTATGCAAAAAGTATGACTAAGTGGATAAGAAGACTAAAACTAATTATTAATTAAAAACATAGGAAAGAGGCAAGTCAATTTAAGAAAATAAGAAAGATGGAATAATTCTAAAAAATTAATATAATACACGTGTGCAGAAAATACCTAATTGGAATATAAGATAAGAAATGAATAAAGCATGAAAGAATAAGTTCAATTAGAAGGGAATCTAGAGTCTAAACTGCCACTAGTTTAACTAGGAGAAGACTCTTATTTTAAGTCAACTCAGAATTAGTAAGGGGTCGGTCATTAATTGGAAACAAGGGGAATAAAGAGACAATTAGGAGTGATTTTAGGAACGCTTTTAGGATGGGCGAGAAAAATTGACTTTTATTAAAATAAATTGTGGATTTACTTCTGCAACTAAGGGAAAGGGTGACAAGTGTATAGGGGAAATAATTTTAAATTATTTAATTAAAAAATGAATTAAATGTGCAAGTGGAAAGGTGTCATTAAGGGAACTCCTATAAAGAAAATGGGAAAAAGGGAAAATGCATCACACTGGTTATGAGTAAGGTTATGCTGCAAAAATTTGACTGGTTTTACTTGTGAGAGTTGGGATACCTAGATTGAGAGAAAGTGATGGCTCTATCTTGGGAGGCAAGCTAGGAGCTAGAGGAATTTTGGTTGTGTATGTGTGTGGCCCCTTTGCCGCTCGGGGGGCTACAAGGAAAGAAGAATACCCTAGCATTGGTTGAAAGGTACCACTACGAGGGAAGAAGAATACCCTAGCATTGGCTGGGAGATACTGTTGAAGTCTTTGCATTTAGCAAGCGGAACGATAGAATGATTGAAGTCTTTAAGTTGAATTGTAATAAGTTGAATCACATGTGTATGATTTATCTTAATGGTTGTAGCCATAGAATAAAACTCAGATATCGATTGGTGTTCTCATTGGATTTTAAATTGTAATGGGTTAATTGTGTAGAGTTGTTTGCCTTGAATTTTGCCGAATTGGAATTAAGCTATGCCTGAAATTGTAAGTTCTTATGACTGTGTAATTAGTAGAATTTCCTTGCGGGACTGAGTTTCAAATCCCAAATCCTTCATCCCAGATCCTAAAACCCATAACCCCTTTTAAACTGCGTAGGCGTTGCTCGGAATTCTGTCGAATGATCATGACTAACACTCTTAAGCGTAGGCTAGTGTTGCGCCCATGAAACTATGATCCCTCCGGAATTTTGTTGATCTTGGTAGTTATGCCCGAACTTCCATCTAAAATCTCGGTTCCCACCGTCGCCTGGTCGTTGGACTTCGTCGAGATGATCCTTCGTCGTTTTCTTGCTGACCTTCAACCCGAATTTTTTACCCCGAACGAGTCGTTGTCATTTGGGGACGGTCAGAACGTTCGGTTAAATCCTCCTCTTAAGTGCGATGATGTGATGAATGCGGTTATTGTTAAAAATCGTTTTAACTGAGAATGAACTCTGGATTACAGCGTGAAATTTAAATTTCATCTTCAGAACGGAATGTAGGGTATGACCCTTGGATACCACAGTCGAACTCCGTCTCTGGAGAACCCATCTCGTTTTTTTATCTTGGACAAGGATATGAAGAAACTAAGCGATAAATCCTGCGCTAAAGATACATGGGAGTTTCCCTTACTTTGCATCAATGATGGGCGAATAAATTCGGTTCAGAAGCCATTCCTCCGCGGGGGGGAAGTCGACTTAAATCCCTGGGCATTTGATTCGAGTTCGTTGAGTACAGTTCTAATTTTTGTGCCCTCTGGACTCCAAATGCGCATCTTGCCTTAAAGTTTAACCTGGAGACTCGACCTCCTGGTAATTAAAACCCTGGCCTGTAATGCAAGGAGTGGGATCAAATTAGCTCCCTGGCGTGCTGTAGGTTACCTTGGACTCTTCCCTTCCTGGTACGCGGCCTTCTCTGGTTACAATGCGAGTGGGTTGCTGTCTCATTGCCGATTGATGCCAGATCCTGTATGAGTTGAGGCCTGGAGACTAAACTCTAAATGTTCCCAACCTTTAAGATTCCTGTCCGATGGATCTTAATCTTCGTCCTTTGTTTAGTAATCTCTGTGAATGAGGATCCAGGATGCCTGTATAGCCTTTCCATGGCTCCACCTTCTGCAGGAACGCAACCTTGTTTGCTAGCTTGGGATTGATGGGCGTAGCGGAATTTTCATTGTTGAGCGATTGCGACCTCCAGGAATCGTTTTCCTTAACATTTAAAGGCACCTTCCCCAGCAAAATTATTCTGGCGAATACCTCAGAGTTCGCCCAACGTTTTCTTGAGTTTTTCTCAGTCAGTTTTATTGCGCCCCTCTCCCTTGGCACCTTTCCTGACCGCGAGAAAACTGCACAGCAATACATTTAGAGGGATGCGTGGAGCATCCTCCCCTGGCGCTTTCCTGACAGAGAAAATAAACGGGTTTAGTGTGGTTATTATGTTTTTACATATTCTAATCAGGAAAGAATTTACTATATAATTAATGTTGTTTTTAGAATAATCCTATCGTTAAACCCCATGCATGAAGATGTGGATCGCTATATATTATGTCTCATGTACATCATCTTCCACCAATTATGGCATCGCTGTGTGTTGCCAAATTGTGGGCCCATGTACTGTAAACTAAGTCCGTGCCTATTGAAGATGTCAACCCAACATAAATTAATTATAAAACATTTAATTAGTATTGCTGCTATAATTACTGCCAGTACAATTAGTGTCCTTACTCGCACAATTGTCGTGATGTTTGTTCCGGCACCTTGTCATAGATGGTATTGCGTCAGTTATTGATATGCATTATTGTAGTCGGACTAATGCTGGAATGTGTCATAGATGGGATTGCGTCAGTTATTTGATATGCATTATTATAGTCAGAGTAATGTTGGAATGTGTCATAGATGGGATTGCGTCAGCCATTTGATATGCATTATTATAGTCAGAGTAATGTTGGAATGTGTCATAGATGGGATTGCGTCAGCCATTTGATATGCATTATTATAGTTTGACTAATGTTGGAATGCATCATAGATGGTATTGCGTTAAGTCATTTGATATGCATTATTGTAGCAGACTATCGTAGGAATGCATTATAGAATGCGTCAATCAATAATTGTTATAGGATAATTGTAGTTGAACTATTGTTGAATGCTTCAGAGGTGGTAGTGCGCAAATTAAATTGATGTATGTTTGTAATAGAATTTCTTGCACCGTGAATTTATTGTGATGTATGATGGTTAAAGGAATGGATTTATTGTGCCATTAATAATGCGATGTATGATTGGGTATGTGATAAGATTTCTTTTGCTCCATGGAATAACATTGATGATTTTTCTTGCGCCTTCAACTTAATGTGATTAGATTATTTTGCGCATGAAAATGAAATGGGTGAGTAAATAGATTCTCTTGCGCCATTGAAGTAATGTTGATGTGTGATTAATTAAGTACTTAGATTACTTGCGCCATTAATTATGTGGATGTAGGATTCGTTTTGTGATTAATTTACTTCCGCCATGAAAATAAAATGGATGATCACATTTGCGCCATGCAAATAAATTGATGATTACTCTTGCACCATGAATTTAATGTTGATGTATGACTGATTATGTAATTAGCTTACTCTTGTACCATGAATTTAAAGTTGACATGTCATTTATTAAGCAATTTGATTTTCTTGTGCCTTTAAAATAATTGATGTGATTGGTTTAGAATTTTATTACTCATGCACCATGATTACTAGATAAGTTAGATTGATTGTTGATCTATTGGTTTCCGGCTTGATTGTATTAGTGGGATTTAGATACCTCTTTGTTCCTCAGAACAATCGCCAACCCCGAGACCTTAAGTGGTCAAAATCAATCAGATGAATCCTAGGCTTGAGCGGTGCTTATGTGTCATGGAGGTCCTAACCATGCAAGATAGGTTGGGCGGGTAGTTATTTTAATATTCAGTGTCTGGTTGATCATTATTTATATTTCGCTTCATTTGATTGTGATGCGCTGAACTACGTCGTTATTTATGTTTTGCGTTGAACATTCGTCGTTGTTATTTATGTTAATGCATTGGCCTTGTATCGTCATTTATTTCAATGACGTGTCTCTTGTGATGCTTTTCATTACGATGTCGTGTTGATTTTATGTGATGTTATTAATCATGTCATGACGATTCTATTGTCCTAATGTAAAAAAGCGTTTACCTATTGTACATCGTTTTGTTGTCATAAAGAGGGAGATGGTCTCTCTCTCTCTCTCTCTCTATATATATATATATATATATCTATATCTATATATATATATATATATATATATATATAT
>ML778403.1:1260473-1271272 GCA_009831015.1 Picea engelmannii
AATGAAACCTTGGAAAATAACTCAGTTGGACTGAAAGTCTAGGATTGTGTAGAAGGAGTTGGAAAAGGGAAGAGTTCCTTGACTCATTCCTTGTTGTTTATTTTATTTCTCTATTATGAGAGATTGATTTACTAATGCAACAAATGATTAGAGTTGTTGGGAAAGGACAATTGTCAATGGTAGATAACCTCTGGTAAAGGATAAATGCAAAAAGGATGTTGTTGAAATATTTTTGAAGGGAATTTTGGAGCCCCATGGAGCACTATTGATGAGGTAAAAATCAGAAAAAGGGTGTTGGTAGCCAGAATAGGTATAAAAATGTTCATTCCTGTGTGGCATAAGGTATGAATGGATTTGGTAAGAATCCACTCTGAAGTATTTTAATTTCTTACTGATATGAAAATAATTTTGAGTGGCTATTGTATGTCATTTCTACCTAAGAAGGGTAAGATTCAGGAACGAAGAATCTGAATAATAGAGAGAGAAAATCTATGCATGTCAAGGATGATTAAGAATCCTTGCAAAAAAATTCATGAATCGATAGTGTCACAAGTGCATTGACCAATCAAGAGTGATTGAGAACAAAAGTACTCATAGGCAACACATTGAATTGAATTCATTGAGGAAATGCATGCTTGCATAAGAGGGAAAACAATAGACTGCCTATTAAGGAAGAAGGACCTTCCAATACTCTACCTGAACTGTAAGGGTGTTAAAGAAAGGAAGTGGGTGGCCATGAGTATTGGCACCACTTGCTACCAGTAAGGAGAGAATTGTTTAGATGAAACCATATGAGACTTAGGTTTCATATTATAATATGTTAAACTGATGACAAGATCAGTTTGTAGAAGGAGGCACAATCCTGTTGTAATAATGAATGAGAATGAATAAACCATATGGTGAAGAGGTTGGTTGAGCTCCAACACACCATGAAAAAGTGCTTGTCATAAGTGTAGCAAGTTTGAACCCAATGTAAGGGTACATTGGATATGAATGTGGCCATGAATATTGGCACATTTATTGAAGTCATTTGATATTTGAATTGCATTTGGAAAATTTGATATGTTGAAAGGATGCATGCGTAAATAATGATATTTTATTTTGCTTTGTACCCTTGAATAAATGAAAATGAATTGGAATGCTAGTATGAATAGTTTTGAAAATATAATGTGCATGAAAACTAACAATTTGTTTGGCTGAGGAATTTTGAAATTGCAGGAAGAAAAGGGTCTTGGATATGGCAGTGTTGTAATCCCACAAGGAAGACCAATTTTCTACTGAGACAAACTGCAAGGAATGGTATTTCCTTTTTGAGAAAATGAATTTGATTGTTAGTATGAACAGTTCTGAATTTTTTTGTTAGCCATTGCAAGTGTGCAATGAAAATATAATGAGCATGAGAACTAACAATTTGTTTGGATGAGGAATGTTGAAATTGCAGGAAGAAAGGGTCTTGGATATGGTAGTGTTGTAAGCCCATAAGGAATACCGATTTCCATCTGAGCCAAACTGTTATGGGAAGAAAAAAAATTCCCATACTTATGAATCTAGTTCGTGTGTGGAACAAATATGAAAATAAAAATGTGGAATTTGAAAATATGTGGGTGACAGATTTGAAATAAATTATAAATTGGAATTGATGATAAAATATCACGGTTACTGTATGTATGTGATGTAGGTGAGGTGGAAGTATGTCATGGAGGGACAAAGAATGTATGTCAAGATGGAAAGCATGAAAAAGGCTACTATTAAGACATGAGAACCCCGTGGTAAGCCATGATCTCCCTAGAATATGTTGTGTTGTGGTAACACGGGCCAGAGGGACACCTCGACAGAGAAAGTTAGAGGGACACCTCGACTGTAAGACTCAATGAAGTATCTAGAAATATTCTTTTGCAAGAAATCCTTAGAAAGGCAAGATGGATCACCCGAGGGACTGTATAACAGAGAAGGAGATACCTAAGCCTGGGCCTGGAGGGTGAAGGACCGCAAGGAAGAGGAGACTTTGATAATTCTTATAAACTGTTGATTGCGATCAGGCACACAATGGGTATGTCAAGGAAAAACAATGAGCCAAGATAACAAGAAAACCATATGGATACAAATCAACAAACTGGACAGATAAGTATTGTGCTAAAATAAATATTTTCCTCTTGAGTTGTTGGATGAACAATGGTAAAATGTCATGTATGAAATTGTGAATTGACATGCGTACTGTTCGAAATGTTATGGCATATGATGAATGTCGAGGTTCTAGAAAATACCTGATCAAGAAAGAGGATCAATATTTCTGAAGCAACTGAATCAAAAAAGGCATGATAGGTGTTATTGAGAAATAATACCAAGGATTGTGTTTCTTTGAAGGGGGAGAAGATTGAACATGATTTGTACATGTGAATGCTTGAGCCTCCTGTTTTGGATCGAATTAAATGAAATAAATTGTGATTTTGTTGACCATAGGAACAATTTCATGTATACATGTGTATACTCTAGTTGTATTGGGTTTCCTAGAAAAGTAAAAGGAGATGGATTCATATGAAATAAATGACACCCCCTGAATGGAATGAAATGGGGAAGGAGACGAAGAAGGTCTGGTAAAATCCCGAAGGAGGGATTTGGGACAATCCTTGAGCTGTGAAGTCGAATTTGGGTTGTTAACCAAAGTAAAACCTTGGAAGAACCCTAAAAAAATGTCTAATTCTCAAGTTTGAGAATGTTGTCCTGTGGAAACTTAGTGTTTTGAGATAACATGAATGGCAACCATCAAAATTGCATTGCGAATAAATCTCAACCCTTCATCGAAAGGCATGTTTTCCAAATGACTAAATGTGAGGGTGCTAGAGGACCTCGAAGGAAGATCTAGATCATTGACTGGAACTAGAGCGAGATCAGATCCTGACCATCCATCGCAGGATACCATTTAGGGTAAGTTGTGGATATGGAGGAGTTGTACTCTGAAGGAGGAGACTCTGAGGGAATATTTGGACCGTTAATTGGGAAATGGCCAGGATTAACCTCTGGCGTGGATCTTTGTGGTCTCTCTTAAGTGATATTAGAAGGAGAGGGGACATTAGTATGACGTGTCATGTTGACCTTGAATGTCGACGTGTCCATAGAAATATAGGTATCCAACTATGAATGGAAACAAGTAATTGGTCGGTGGGTCAAGCCTCAGCCCTTTAGGTGAATTTGGTCTTAGACCTTTGTATTGACCTTGGTCGTTGGATCAAAAAGTTGAAATATATCAGCCGTTAATCATGGAAGATCCATTGGAGTATTCCACAGTTAGGCTGGGACGAGACTCTGAATTTACTAGAGTCATTGATATCTCGGGGAAGAATTCAGAGTGATCATGACTAACCATTGCAGTGGGACATTCAAAGTGATTTGATCCACTGGGTGGAAATAATGCGAAGGCAAGACCCTAAGGAGAAATATTGATCGTCCATCAAACCCATTTAAAAGTAATCCTGATCATATATTTTAGTGGTCCTTAGGGATGAAGCCAAGAAGAAAATGATGCCATGTTGACGCAAATGACGTCACTCCACCAATGCCTAGAGGAAAGGTGTCATCACCTAGAGATACATGCCGAGTACATTCGTGGGACATGAATATCACGTCGAGTACACGTGGAGGTCCACGTGTCAAACAATGGTGATTCCATGAGTAGTGGTATCATGGCATAGTGAAGAGATGACGTTGACATCCGATATGCACCACACATTTTTCCAGCATGTTTTGGGTTGACAGGTGTCTCCCTAGGAGTGGCCTAATACCGAGACCAAAGGAAATATGAGTGAGTGTTGTGACCGTTGATATTCTCAAATAGAGAGAGATCTTAAAGGAGATCTCGACTGTCCTTTGGGGGAGGCTATTCGGAGTGATCACGCCATAGGAAAATGATTAAATCTGATGGAAAATCCATGAGAGTCAACCTTAACCATTGATATACCAAGGTTGAGAGATGTCGCTAACGATCTGGACTGTCAACCTTTAGTGAAGGACCTAAGATAAGAGACAAAAATTTGAGGTCATGAATGGCGTAGCATGCTGGCGAGGTAGCTAGAGTATCCTTGGGACAACATATGTCAATCATCTATTGGTTGAGAAGTTAAGATTGGTCCAACTGGTTAGGAGAACCTTAGACCTCCGAATAGATCTCACTGTTGATTGAGAAAACCATATGAACATCTACACCGTCCATTAGAGAAATGCGTTGGAGGTAAAGGAAGAAATATTCCTCAATACCCCGGGCTCAGAGTAGCAAAAATGCCTAACCCTTTTTAATGTCGAATGAACGATATCGAGGGGGAATATTCCTCGATGTCATATCTATCGGAGATAAAATATGAGTGAATCCGGGGAAGGATCGAATACTAATAATTGTAGGATTATGTGGAAGAGCGTTTCACATCGGAAAGCGAGACGAGTGCCACATCGATTTCGTGTTCACGTCACATCAGATGGAACGAGAGACAAGGTGCCACATGGCAATAGGATATATGTTGACAATTAAAAACCCGAGAAATTTGGAAGGCCATAACTTCCAATCTAAAGCTCAGATTTGAGCATGGTAACAGTCGTTGGAAAGATCTTGATGAGCAGAAGACGATGGATATGTTGGGAAGAGGATTTGATATGGTTGAGGGAAAGTTAAAAATTAATATCTGATCCCTTAAAAGGGTACTTCGGGGTCGGGTGTGTGTCATTCTACAACTGAAGAAGAATATGTAGCAACAACGCAAGCCACAAAAGAAATTGTGTGGCTTCTACAAATCCTTGAAGACTTGCAGGAGAAATAATTGAATTCAACGCCTCTACTTGTTGACAACACTTCAACAATTCAATTGGCCATGAATCCCAGATTTCATGAATGAACCAAGAATATCAACACCAAATATCACTTGATTCAACATCATGTTGAGGCCAAAACCATTCATTTGAGATATTGTTCCACTTCAGAACAAATCATAGATATTTTTACCAAATCTTTGGGACGTGAAAAATTTGAACAATTCTGAATGTTTCTTGGCATGGCAGATGTCCCTTTGGATTAAGGGGGGAATGTTAACTAATCCCTCGGGATATTTTTAATCCTAATTAACCAGGGGGTAGCTAGGATTTAGTTTTGTTAGTTTAATTGTCCGAGACATAACTGTCTGGGACACCAACTGTTTCTTAGCTAACTTATATTCCTATATATTTATGCATATGTACAACAATAGTTAAGACAACATATATGATCATGGATTTTTTTCTCAACTAGGGTTGTTACAACTCCTTCCTTTTGTTAAGAAATAATTATTTTTACCATCTTACATGCTTCCTTCTTCATGGATGAGAAGATTTCAAGTGTTTTTTTTTTTAATTACAAACATGACAACATTGAATGATTCAAAATTTGAGAGTCCTTCAATTCTTTGATGCACTTCAAACACTTCAAATCAATGTAGGAATAACATTCTAACCATGTTAGAATAAGTTGATTTGGTGTATTGTTGCACATTGAAAAGTACAACAACTAAGACATTAAGAAGATATGTTGAATGTCATTTTTGTATTGAAATATTAATGTGTATGTCATGTACGAAAACTAGTAGAACAATATTAATGCCATCTCTTCATTAATGCATACTGAAATCAAACTAGTAACATACAACAAAAGATGAGTTTAATCCAAATTCATAAATATCATAGAACATTACTTTACATGACCTCTCTATTATCATAGAACATTACTTTACATGACCTCTCCATTGCAGTCTATCATCTATTTTAAAGGTAACTATATAATATATGATATTATTAAATGATATTGTTTGGAGTATCTTAATTAATAACATCTTATGGCAACCAGAAAATGTAATCAGATTATGGACAAATTTTTGACAATTTGGTCTCCATAACGATATTTTTTTTAATTTTTTGTCAAAAGATAAAAATAAGGTTTAGAAGTGATGCTAATTATGGTCCAAGAACATGGGCTTGGTATGCCAAAGGATATATTTACAAATAACGCCCAAGCCCATAGGAATATGAATTTTTTACCTCTATTGATGCTCAAATTAATCAATTCAATATGGAGAGATGTATGGTTCCCCAGAAGGAGCCATGAGACAAATCAAGAAACCTAAGCCATTGTCTAGTTACATGGCTTTGATGTAGGATCTCATAGAAAAGGATCCTACTTTCTTTGAAGAATCCATTCATAAGAAAGAATGGGTAGATTCCTTGACAAAAGAATATCAATACATTATAAAGAATGATGTATGGGAAATAGTTCCCAGACCAAAGAAAAATATGTGGTATCTTCCAAATGGTTATACAAGATCAAACATGTTGCATATAGAAGTATCGAAAAACATAAAGGAAGGTTTGTATCTCGCGGTTTTTATCGAAAGGAAGGCATTGATTATGAAGAGGCTTTTTATCTTGTAGCCATATACACTTCTATCATAACCATCATAGCTCTTGCAACAAAGATTAAGTGGAAGTTACACCAGATGGATGTGAAAACAACATTCTTAAATGGTGTTATTGAAGAAGAAGAAGTGTATATAGTACAACCTCAAGGGTTTGAACTTGAATATAGAAAGACTCATGTATGTAGGTTGAAGAAGGATTTGTACGAGTTGAAGCAGGCTCCTAGAGATTGGTATGGTGGAATTGGCAGTTTCCCGACGAGCTTGGGCTTTACCAAAAGTAAAGTTGATTCTAAACTTTACTTCAAGGTTATGAATGATGAGACAGTTATATTTCTGATGTGTGTGGATGAATTATTCTTAATTGGAGAAGAAAATATCATCACTGAATGTAAGAAGAAGCTTGTTGCAGAATTTGAGATGAAAGAGCTAGGAATGATGCATTATTTCTTAGGTCTTGAAGTTTGGTAGAGCTCAAAGAAGGTCTTCCTTAACCAAGGGAAGTATGCAGTTGAAATACTAAAGAGGTTTGATATGTTAGAATGTAGATCCATGAACACAGCCATGGAAACAAAGTTGAAGATTTTGGTTGATGCTATGCTATACAGAAATATCATTGGATCATTGATGTATCTCACAAATACTAGGCCAGATATATGTTTTGTTGTGAACACCTTAAGTCAATATCTATTAGGATTTTATATCCTAGGGAATATTTTGATTCTTGGGAATATCCTGAAGGTCCTGTAAGGACGATTTGTTAGAGTACCATGTGGTAGCTCCGTTAGGATTTTATATCCTAGTGAATCTCATTATTCCTGGGCAGACCCCTAGGCTCTATCAGAGTACCAAAAAATGTTGTTGTTACACCTTCCTCATTATGTTGTTATATGATGATGATGATTTTATCTCAGCCTCATGTTAATGATGTTTTTTCTCCAGCCTCATGTTGTTAATGTTGTTGTTGCTCCAACCTCGTGTTGTTGATGTTGTTGTTCCAACCTCATTTTGTTGATGATGATGTTGTTTCAACCTCGTGTTGTTATTGATGATGATGTATCAACCTTGTGTTGTTTTTTATGATTGTATACTAACCTCATACTATTAATGATGGTGTTGATGTTGTTTCCTTAGCGTTATTCTAATTGTTGTTGATGCAGATGATGATGATGCTAGTCCAACTCCATTCTGTGAAAGATGATGTTATTGATGATGAGAAAAACTTCCAATGATTTATAGATATGCCAGTCAATGTTCCAGATGCTAATGATGTTTCTTCCCTCTCTCTCATGATGATGTTGTATTGTAGAATACCCTTCTTGTTAAGGGGGAGTATTGAAATATCTAGAAGTGCCACATAAATACTTGAAAACCCTTTTTATTGTTGTCCAATGCTCCTTCCCTGGTTTTGACATATACTTGCTCAAAACTCCCACTGCATGTGCAATGTCCGGTCTAGTATAGACCATTGCATACATCAAACTACCAACTATACTCTCATATGGGAAACTGATCTGCGGATAACTTTACACCAACAGGAATATGAACCTTGACCGTTTTACATTCCTTCATATTAAACCTCTGCAATATTATCTCGACATATTTTCTCTGATTTAACCAGAGTTTCCTTTTTTTCCGATCTCTTTTAATTTCCATTCCCAAAATGAAATTTCAAGTACCGAGATCCTTCATGTCAAATTTAGAGGACAACTGAGTTTTCACATCTTGGATAATCTCCTTGTTGTTTCCTATGAGCAACATGTCATCCACATACAAGACCAAATAAATCAAATGATCACCAATTAATTTAAAATACACACAATGATCCTCTTTGCTTCTTGTGAAACCAAGTCCCAACATATAAGTATGAAATTTTTGATACCAAATCCTTGGTGATTGTTTTAAACCATACAAGGAATGTTTCATCTTGCATACCAGCTCCTTTCCCTTCACAACAAATCCTTCTAGTTGTTTCATATAGATTTCTTCTTCCAGATCCCCATGTAGGAATGTTGTCTTCACATCCATTTTTTCTACTTCAAAATAAAATGTAGAAACAACAGATAACATAAATATTATAGAGGTTAACCTGGCAATATGAGAAAAAATCTCACCAAAATCAATTCCCTCAACCTAGGAATAACCCTTTTCTACTAACCGAGCTTTTTGTTTCTCCACTTTTCCTTTTGCATTCATATTCTTTTTAAATACCCATTTGTTGCCAATGGGATTTCTTCTAGTCAACAACTCCATTAGATCCCAAGCCTCATTATTATTCAAGGTTTCCATTTCTTTGTCCATGGCCTTTTTCCAGAGCTTTGCATCCACTGAATCCACTACATCCTTGACAGTTATAGGATCACCATCAATAATAGACAAAGCAAAATTTGAATGGAAATTATATGGAATATATCTTTCTGGTAGCCTTCTTTCTTGAACCGATCTCCTCAATACTGGAGTATGTGGATCTTCTTCTTCTTATTCTTGTTCTTCTGTAGAGTGTGATTCATCATCCTTTAAATCAAACTCTATTTTTTTTTGTTCTTCCTTACATGGTAGGACTTCCTTTTTAACAACATCCTTCATTTCTCTAAATACCACATCTCAACTATACACTACTTTCTTAGTTTTTGGGTTCCAAAGCTTATAACATTTGAGATCATCTTTATATCCAATAAAGATACACTTTTTAGCCTTCTTATATAGATTACTCATGTTTTCCTTTGTAACATGAACATATGCATCACAACCAAATACCTTGAGATGTGTGAGAGAAGGTTTCTTACCAATCCATACCTCTTGTGGAGTCTTTTCATCCAACACTGATGAGGGTGATCTATTGACCAGGTAACAAGAAATACCCATTGTCTCTGCCCAAAATTCTTTCCACTGATCATGCGCCTTTCTTTTTCCATCAACATCATGTTCATCCTTTATGCAACTCCATTCTACTGAGGTGTATATGGAATGGTATTCTACCTTTATATACCACACTTCTTACAAAATTCTTCAAATTCATTCCCGTAGAACTCTTTGTCATTATCTATCCTCAACACCTTAATTCTTTTCTCTATTTGATTCTCAAAAAGAGCCTTAAACTCTTTAAACCTATCAAATACTTTAGATTTATTTCTAAGGAAATATATCCATGTATTCCTAAATAAGTCATATATAAATGAGACATAGTACACATATTTTCCCATTGATGGGACCGACACAGGTCCAAAAACATCACTGTGAACTAGCGGTAAATTCATTCTGCCCTCATTGCACCAGAGGGGAATCTTACTTGATTCTTCTTCCCATATACAAAATGTTCACAGAAATAAAAATCCAGAGAGAAGTTAGACATACCTTCATCGTGTAGTAGTCTAAGACCCTTCTCTCTGATATGCCCTAGTCTTTGATGCCACAACATAACCTTTTCTCCAAAGATTCTAGTAGTTCTTTATTATTCAAATCCAATATCAGGAACAATGGAAGTATTACACTCAACACTAATAGTGCTTCCTTGCAATTTATACAGAATTCCAAGCCAAACACCCTTCAACAACACCATTGCTCCTCGAACCATCCTGGAAGTTTCCTTTTCAAATATTGTTTTTACCCCTACATCATCCATTTTTCTTACAAACATAAAATTTTTGGCCAAACCTGGGATGTGCAGAACACCAGGAAGTGTTCAAATCCTTCCATATATGAGCCTCATCTTGAATTTTCCTCGTCCTATGATTTTGGTTTCCAAATCATCACCTGGGAAAACATTACCTCCATCATACCTTTCATATTAATAGAACCACTCCCTGTGAGGAATCATATGAAAGGATGCATGTGAGTCAACCAACCATGCTTCATGCTTTGCATGTGTGCTTGAAGAATCCAAGTACACATCCCCTCCTTCTTCCTTGTAGGTATTTTCTTCTATAGAAGGAGCATGGATGATTTTAAGGATGAAAATTTGTTTTAAAATGTAGAAACCTTGGTGAATCTTACTAATCCTTCATATGTCAACTATAAATGTTTGGCGATATTTTTGTAAAAATATTCAAATTTCTAAGTATTTTATATAGCTTTTATAAAATTTTGGCGATTTTTAAGGTAAAATAATTTTATTCTATAGAATTTGGGTGAATCATTTTCAAAATAGTGAATCTCATTTTTGGAAAAACCATGGAAAATTAGCCCATGAGAGAAATTTATCCCCTAAAATCATCCTTGAGAAGGAGATTCTTCAGATCCCTTCTTTTTCTCAACTTTGGATCTACACTGCTTCTTGTAGTGCCCTTCTTTTCCACATCTCCAACATACCTTTACAAACTTTCTAGGAGATTTAGATCTACCCTTATACTTAGATCTCCCACTTGAGAACTTAGA
>ML778403.1:1282816-1298172 GCA_009831015.1 Picea engelmannii
CCTTAGTTAACAATCACCATTAACTCATTACTAATTGTTTTCATTTATAACCAGTTAAATGTCAACATATATCAACAACATATATCAGCAATATATCATCAACAAGTCATCACCACAAGGAACACAAATAACACAAGATGTATTTACAATTTTCATTTTATTACGGACTACGATCCTTGAGGTTTTTCAGCAACAACTGAATAGAGTACAACTCTACAAGAGAACCAGATCTATAATGCAAGACTCAACTTACACCCTCAACACCAACTAATATGAGGCAACAATCCTCAACAGATATCAATCTGTACCATATACAAGTGCATCAACCATGCACCAACCTGTACCAAACAATATGTAATCAACCTGTACCATAAACAAGTGCAACCAACCATGTACCAAGTATATAACAATATTTTTTCAACTACTCATCAACAATGACTCATCAATATGTAGCAACATCATCAACTATACACCTAATGTATGTGCCAACTCATCAATTTCTTGTCTCAACCATGACTAGTTTTCGATTAGTCAACAACCCTAACTTGAAATAATCATTACTTTGTACTTGTATTGAATAAATATATGAAACTGATATACAATGTTCTTCAATGTGTTTTATGAAATTCCTCTAGGTTTCACTACTTGTAACCTCTCATAAAAGGAGTTATAGAAAAAATGGAAAACCTTGTTGAACTCTGGCTTATTCTAGAGAGTGACCTTGTAGAGCGTGCCCCACACAGAATATTTGTTGAATCGATATGAAACTATTACAAAGAATACTATAGAAAGTAAAATAATCAAAACAATTGGTCTCACTAAATTTCGATCTGTTATGAAGAATTTATGACGTTTGTACCCGCAACACTTGTTTTAGACTAGTTTCAGGACTAGCCACAAACCCTATTTTCCATAGAGTGTATCTCCAAAACTACAACGACCCAAAATATGAATTTTTTACCAAAGATACATGGATATGTTGACTCAATGGAATATCAATATCGTGGTCTAAATCATTATATAAAATAATTTATTGCGAAAATGGTGAGATGACCTGTAAATAACATACCTTAGAAAGCATCATGAAACGCATTTATCCTCCCTTGAATTCCAACCCTCTTTTCTTCACCTTCCCTATGAAATTTGGATTATATATCCTTTGGTTACCTCAGTCACCTATATATATTCAATATTATCAAGTGTTACACACCAAATATTCTCACAAGAAGCTCTCCATCAATACTCCAAAAGATATTCTCACAAGAAGCTCTCCATTGATCCACAAAAAGGATGATCTACAAGAGATCATTTCTATTTTATTTATACTTTCATCCTCTAGGTCACTTAACCTATTTTACTTATTTTAGGGTTAACCACTTTCCATAAATAGAAATTTCTCCAATACTTTATCATTTAAATATTCCTTCTTGATTTTGTCACCTTACTTTATCATTTCTTGATTTTGTCACTTCTCTTTATTATTTAAATAATCCACCTTGACTTTGTCACTTTACTTTATCATTTAAATAATGGTTTCTTCTTTTAGGTCACTTTGACTTCTTTGACCTTGGGGGCCTCAAGCATTCATGTGGGGTTCCTTCATCTTCTTAAGGCCATAACTCTCAAACCATGAGGAGTTATGTGACATTCCACATACCACAGAAAATGGCATGAAAAAAACTATTCATCTAGGATAGTTTCACCAAAAATTTCCTTGATCTTCATCTCATTCTTCCACATGCAAGCATGGGTCCTTCAACCATTCTTCTAAGATAACTCAATCAACAAAGTGTCTTCCTGTGAGGGCCTTCACCATAAGGGGACCACTTTGGAGCTCATCCATTTGTGCACCTTATCAATCATGATAAGACAATAATGAGAGCATGGGTCCTCTAACCATTCTTCTAGGATAACTCAATCCGCAAAGAGTCTTCCTGTGAGGGATTTCACCTTAAGGGGAACCACTTTAGATTTCATCCATTTGTGCACCTTATCAATCATGATAAGACAATAATGAGTTGTCTATACATTTTTCCAAAAATGCATCATATACCAATAAAACTACATCGATCCATCTTCATCATGTATCAATGACAACTCATTGATCCATATTCATCATATCAATAACAACTCATTGATCCATCTTCATCATATCAATGACAAATCATTGATCCATGTTCATCTATGCATTCTCATCAATGACAATACATATTACATTACATCAATCATCAATCAATCAATCAATCCTTTGGCATCAATCAATCACTTGAAATCAATCAATGACATCAATCAATCAAACCATTGCCATCAATGACAACATGATCCAACAATCTCCCCCTTTGGCATTGATGGCAATACCAATATTGATGTCAACACCAATTACAAATTATTGATGTCAACATGTAGATAACACATGCTCTACATCAATAGTCAATGTGACTATCTCTCCCAAATGTGACTATGGTACAGACCTCCTTTCCTCAGGCCGAGATCCGCATAGGATCTTCTCTAAACCATGACAAGGGTTATTTGAACTCCTTGTTTAATCCAGCAAAGGATTTCAGGTCTCGCAATTTGGACACTTTGAGTAAAATGCCGCATCCCTTGGCAATAACCAAAACATGAAATTGCGAATGGGCTTAAGGTGTAAGCCCCCTCTTCATCCCCTTTTCCAATATGACCACAACCAAGCCTTCATGCAAGCACCTTTCGCAACTCATGACTTCACGAGTTGGAGTGCCAACCTCTCGTTCTCTCCCCTTGTGAATCCCTAAAATGCAATATGTTAATGAACGTTGACTCCACCCAAAGCGATGGGTGCATGGCACCTGTCACCTCTATTTACTCCACTTATAAAGTGGGTCCTTGCCACCTATTTGCACGATTCTTCGGCTTTCACAACATGAGAGAACAACGAACAACCATTCCTCTCCCTCTACAAACGCCCGACTCTGAAATCATTCCCTCGATGATATCTATGGCTGTGTGCCTCCCTCGATCCAACAGTCCTGGTTGTGTCGAGATTTCGCAACCTAGGAGTTCACAACTCTTGAGTCCAACCTTGAACTACTCCACTTCTCGATCCCCAATATGGTGAATTCACATATGAGATCAATGGTCCTCGTTGATCCATATCTAACGGTCACTACTCCTCCTAAGATTATGGGTGTTGAAAGATTATCAATCTTAATCCCTCTGTTGGTCTATCATATACAACGACCTACGTAACTTCGACACTTCCTCTTGAAGCGATTCCACCATCTGATTCAACTTCTCAAGGACTTCTGGCCAAATGACTTGGTGTCCTTCCTCCTGAACTTGACTTCTATGAGACGATTTCAACCTCCACCTCCCTTTGAACACTTCAGAGGTTCTATCCCTTATGAGCTTTCACTTATGAACTCAAGGCTTCCAAAAGGGTCCATGCACGCACTCCTTGCAATATATATTTTAAAATAACCTCATGTTATTTGGGTCTTTGGATTTGTGCACTCTTTGCAATAGAGAATTATTCAACTCCTCTGTGAGTTTGAAATAATTCGTTCCCTTCTCCCAGCCCGTGCACACTTTCCACGACTATGTGCTCTACTAGCACTCTTTCCTATAAAGACACAATTTGAATCTCCTATGCGAGTTCTGCGATGAAACTCAGAGCCTGGTCGACGCACTCCTTGCGGACCCTCCACTGCACTCTTTGCAGGAGTTCTCAGAAAGAGAAACAACTGCAACTCATTCTCCCCTTATCCAGAATTCAAACATTCAACATAGAATTCTAGAGCATACACACACATAACATTGAAAAAAAATACATACAAAGAATGCAAACAAGCCAGCAACATACCATTTAACAGGTGGTTCCAACAACCATAAAAAACACATAGATTGGAATCAAATATTTCTTCTATTAATTCCAGTGCTCCTGTACATGTCGAATAACAACTAAAATGCATAAAATTCTTTGTTCAACAATATTCTTCTCTGCAGCTCTACAACATATGAATTATGAATAATGTTACAATGATACAAGGGTTGAGGGTGTCTATCATCCATTTTCCCTCCTATACTTCTAAAACTGTCTAATCTATCATTTAAATCTACCTACTTGCGTTAAACACACATAAATGCCCATTAAATATGTGGATAGGAACATACACTCCAAAATCAGTTTGGATCTTCAATACATAAATGCTAATGCACTTTCTTCCCATCCATTACATTAATGTTGTATATTTTGGAATTCACAACGTTTTCACAAAAACGTATTTAATTGCATTTGTGTGTCCAGCTGTCTCTTTGGATAGGCGCATGCTTTGGCTTTCTACGATGCTCCTACATCATACTCCCTCGCTTTAAAATTTTCATAAACTCCTGTTCATGAGCTCTTGCATGGTCTATCCATGTCTTTAAATTTATGGTTCATTCTCCTAGCCGACATATTCAATTGGATGTCCTTTCCACTTGACCAAGTATTCAAAATACTCTTTTCTCCTGGTCTTTTTGCTAATCCTCTTGTCAATTATCCCTTCCATCTGTGGATTTTCAGCTACATGCATTTGTTTCGTCCATGGAATTTCTTCTTGTTCACCCTCTACTCATGTTTCTCCAGCTATGTAAGGGTACAAATCTACGATATTGAATATCGGTGAGATTCCGACCCCATCGGGTAATTCAATATCATACGTGTTTGCCCCAAATTTTCTTATGACCTTGCACGGTCCAATTTTCTTCATCTTCATCTTGTTGTATGTTCCCCTTGGGAACCTTTCCTTCCTCAAATATGCAAGAATCAAATCACCAACTTCAAATTGAAGTTCTCGCCTGTGTTCATCTTCTCTACGCTTGTACTCTTAATTCAAATTCTGCAATTGCTCCTTGATTCTGCTATGAAACTCCTTCATTCCTTCTACAAAGTCCTCTGCACTAGCACTCTTGAATTCAGCTTGTTCTGAATCTTTCAATTCATAAAATCCCCTTGGCTACATCCCATATACAATATGGAATGGACTCTACCATGTGCTTCTTTTGAGTGAATCATTGTAAGCGAATTCTGCCTCTGGCAGAATGTGATCCCATTGACTGTGGTGTTCAGTCACTAAGCTCCTTAACAAATCTCCCATTCTCATGTTCACGACCTCTGTCTATCCATCCGTCTGATGATGATACGCTGAGATAAAAGACAAGTTTGTCCCCATCGTCTTCCATAAGGTCCTCCAAAAATGTCCTATGAACTTGGTATCTCGATCAGAAATGATACTCCTTGGCAAGCCATGAAGTCTAACGACTTCCTTGAAAAACAGGTTCGCAATATGAGTTGTTTCACTGGATTTCTGGCATGGTATGAAATGTTCCATCTTTGAAAATTGGTCTACCACTACAAAGATTGAATCATATCCCCTCTGTGTCCTTGGTAGTCCTAATATGAAATCCATGTTCACTGCATCCCATGGCCTTTCGGGTATGGGTAATGGCTGATATAACCCTACGTTCTGCTTTTCTCCCTTGGTGTGCTGATAAATTATGCACCTGTCCACAAATTTATTCACATATTTCCTCATCCCTGGCCAGTAATATGAGTCATTCAACTTTGAGAACATTTTGTCTTGACCGAAGTGTCAGAATACATAGTTGATTTCCCCTGAACAATAGTCCATCCTAGATCATGTACTCTATCCATTGGCTTATGTCCCTGAGAATTGGATTCTTAGATGCCTCATATGCCTTTTGAAATCTGGATCATCCCTGTACATTTCCTTGAGGTTATCAAAACCCAAAGTCTTTACTCTAAATTCCTGCATAAGCAAACATTTCTTGCTCAAAGCGTCAACAACTTTGTTAGTAGTTCCAGAAATATGCTTAATCACAAAAGTAAAATTCTGCATGTATTCAACCCATTTAGCATATTTTTGGTTCAACTTCTCTTGTCGAGTCACGAATTTCAAAGCGTGATTATCATTGTACAAAATAAACTCTTTCGGAACCAAATAGTGCCTCCATTTCTTCAACGCTTCTATGACTGCGTAGAATTCTTTGTCATACGTGGAGTACTTAATCTTCACTTCATTCCATTTTTCACTGAAATACGCGAACGAACTATTTTCTTGGCTTAAGACCACTCTAATGGAAAATCCACTCGCGTCACATCTGACCTGGAATGTCTTGCTGAAATCTGGAAAAACCAAAATTGGTTGCTCAGTGATCTTCTTCTTCAGCATGTTGAAGCTTTTATCCGCTTCCTCTGTCCAGTGAAAAGATTTATGTCTTTTCTTCACCATATCCATCATCGGTGTGCTAATTCCACTGAATTTTAAGATGAATTTCCTGTAGAAGCTAGCCAAACCATGGAAGCTTTGAACTTCAAACACGCTCTTCGGCGATGGCCAATCCTTAATCGCCTTTATCTTTTCCAGATCCATTTTCAATTCATTTGCAGAGATAACAAAACCCAAATAAATGAGTTATGTCCTTATAAATGACGATTTCTTCATGTTGGTCAACAATTTCTCTTGTTGTAACCTTCCCATCACTACAACTAAGTGCTTCAAACGCTCTGCTTCAGTTTTGCTGAAAATTAATATATCATCAAGATATACAATGACAGATTTTCCAATGAAGTCTTTCAGAACTTCATTCATCAACCTCATGAAAGTACTGGGCGCATTCTCCAAGCCAAATGGCATGACAATCCATTCACACAGCCCTTCATTCATCTTGAATGTTTTCTTCCATTCATCACCTTCTCTCATTCTAATCCGATGATATCCGCTTTTCAAATCAATCTTCGAAAAAAACTTTGCTCCACTCAAGAAATCCATCAAGTCATCCATCCTTGGCAATGGGAAGCTGTACCTGATCATAATTTTGTTGATTTCCATTGATTCTGTACACATTCTCCAGCCACTGTCCTTCCTTGGGCCGAGCACTGTTGGAACAGTGCTTGGACTCAAGCTCTCTTGAATCAATGCTTTGTCCATTAAGTCCTGGACCTATCTCTTAACTTCTTTGTTCTCTTGTGGCATCAACCTATAAGCTTCTTTGTTCAAAACATTGGCTCTAGGTATAAGATCGATATGATGGCTTATACTCCTGATAGGTGGAAATGAACAAGGTAGTTCATCCACTACTATGTCAGTGAACTCTTCCAGTAATTTCTGTATTTCTTCCGACAAATCATCTATCCTAGTGTTGTTCAAAAAAATTATGGGATTCCTAACCAAAATGAATTGCATGTCTTCCTTTTTATTGAATTCCTTAAGAAGTTCCTTCCCACTCATGAGAAGTACAGTGTTTCTCATCTTTGTTTTCACCTCTTTATCCTTAATTGGCAGCAACATGTGCGTCCTACCATTTTTCTCGAGAGTGTACGTGTTCTTTCTCCCTTCATGCACCATGGTCATTTTTGTCATATTTCCATGGTCTACCCAACAATAGATGACAAACATCCATGGGAATGACATCACATAATATCTCATCTTTATATCCTCCTATTTTAAATTCAACTAAACACTGTTTAGTGACATTTACCTGATGTCCTTTTTGTAGCCACAAAACTTTGTATGGGCTTGGATGCGCAATAGTCTCCAGCTCCAACTTTTCTACCATTTTCGTAGATACAAGATTATCTGTGTTACTGTTGTCCACTATGACCTTGCATACCCTGTCTTTGGTTTTGGAGGCAGTCCAAAACAAACTGTTTCTTTGGGCTGGGTTCTCTAGCTCCTTCTCCGGCTTCAAGAGAAATTTTCGCATCATCAAAGATATTCTGCCCTCAGCATCTTCTGCCTCAACATTCCATCCTTGAGCTTCAGAAATGTGAGTTTCACCACCATATTTCTTCCTATCGAGACACTCCTAAGACCTACGTCTAATTTTTCAACAGACAAAGCATTTCACTTCACCTCCTTTGCCTCTTCCTCTTCCTCTGGCTCGAGGAAAAGTATTTCTATCAGCATACTGCCTCCCCTATGAGCTTCCTCCTCTCTCAGATTGAGTTTGAGGTTTATTCCCCTCTTCTTTAGGCTTCTAAGTTATGTCTTGGGAAATTGTCTTGCCTCTTCTTTGACTTCTACCTTGGCCTCTTTGACCTTGCTTTCATCTCAGCTTCTCTTCAGCTTTTAGAGCCATCTGATAAGCATCTTCTATGGTTCAAATGGTTATCATGCTCATCTCGTCTTGAATGTCATATCATAGACCATTCATATACCTAGAAACTTTCTCATCATCGCTTTCCCGATGACCTGCTCTGATGTTTATCCTATAGAACTCTTCAGTGTAATCTTTCATTGACATCAGCTTCTGTCTCAAATTATGCATCCTCCAAAACATATTTATTTGATAATCCATAGGTATAAACTTGGCTTTCATTTTTGCAACCATTCTATCCCAGCTCTTGATTTTATGCTTGCCCTTGCAACGTCTGTCAGCCTGTTGTTCATCCCACCACAATGATGCATGCCCTTTAAGTTTAGTAATGACATGTTTGACTTTCTTGTCTTCCTCGACATCCTCATAGTCAAAGTGTTTGTCTAGAGCTCTAATCCAGTCTAGAAGACCTTCAACGTCTAGGTTGCCTTCATACATTGGAATGTCCATTTTTTCCCTAGAATCTATCCTTGCAACAACCCTGAATAGGCGTTCTTCTGCAACATCTTCGACTGCAACTTATTCTCCTTTGTTTCGAGCTTCATTTTCACTTTCATCTTCATTGATATCCCCAGCGTCAACTGTTAGCCTCTGTGTTTTCTCCATAGCATCAAGTCTAGCACATAATTCACGCATTTCTATTTCCACTATTGGATCAGATATGGTCCTTTCTCTTCTTCTCGGTGGCATGGTTGTAAAATTCCTCTTTTCTCTCTATTGTAGAAAGCAAAGAATTTGTTCTGGGCTCTGATACCACAATTGGTGCAGATCTCCTACCCTCAGGTAGATATCCGCACATGATCTTCTCTAAACCACGACAAGGGTTATATAAACTCCTTGCTTAAGACCGCAAAGGATTTCGAGTCTCGCGAGTTGGGAACTTTGAGTACAATGTCGCAGCCCTTGGCAATATCCGAAACACGAAATTGAAAATGGGATTAAGGTGTAAGCTCCCTCTTCAGCCCCATTTCCAATATGACCACAGCCAAGCCTTCACGCAAGCACCTTTCGTAACTCGTAAATTCACGAGTTGGAGCGTTGACCTCTCATGCTCTCCCCTTGTGAATCCCTGAAATGCGATATGTCAACGAATTTTGACTCCACCCAAAGTGACGGGCGCATGCCACCTATCACCTCTGTTTACTCCTCTTACAGAGTGGGGCCTTTCCACCTATTCGCATGAGTCTTTGGCTTTCGCAACTTGAGAGAACAACAAACAACCATTCCTCTCCCTCTACAAATCCCCAACTCCAAAATCGTGCCCTCAATGAGATATATGGTTGTGTTCCTCCCTCGATCCAACGGTCCTGGCTGTATCAAGATTTCACAACCTGGGAGTTCACAACTCTCTAGTCCAACCTTGAACTACTCCACTTCCTGATCCCCGATATGGCAAATTCACATTCGAGATCAATGGTCCTTGTTGATCTGGATCTAAAGGTCACTACTCCTCCTGAGCTTATGGGTTTTGAAAGACTCTCAGTCTTAATCCCTCTGCTGGTCTATCAGATCCAACGGCCTATAGAACTTCGACACTTCCTCTTGAAGAGATTCCACCATCTGATTCAACTTCTCAAGGACTTCTAGCCAAATGACTTGGCGTCCTTCCTCCTGAACTTGAATTCTGTGAGATGATTCCGACCTCTGGCTCCCTTTGAACACTTCAGAGGTTCTATCCCTTCTGAGCTTTTGCTTACAAACTCAAGGCTTCCAAAAGGGTCCTTGCACGCACTCCTTGTGGCATATTTTTGAAATAACCTCAGTTTATTTGGGTCTTCGGCTCTGCGCACTCTTTGCAATAGATAATTCTTCAACTCCTCAGTGAGTTTGAAATAATTCGTTCCCTTCTCCCAGCCTGTGCAAACTTTGCACAGCTTTGTGCTCTGCTAGCACTCTTGCCTATAAAGACACAATTTGAATCTCCTCTGAGAGTTCTAAGATGAAACTCAGAGCCTGGTCAAAGCACTCCTTGCGGACCCTCCACTGCACTCTTTGCAGGAGTTCTCAGAAAGAGAAACAATTGAAACTCATTCTCCCCTTATCCAGAATTCAAACATTCAACATATAATTCTAGATCATACACACACATAGCAATGAATAAAAATGCATACAAAGAATGCAAACAAGCCTACAACATACCATTTAACAGGTGGTTCCAACAACCATAACAAACACATAGATTTGAATCAAATATTTCTTCTATTTATTCCATTGCTCCTGTACATGGAAAATAACAACTAAAATGCATAAAATTCTTTGTTCTCCTATATTGATCTCTGTAGCTCTACAACATATGAATTATGAATAGTGTTACAATGATACAAGGGTTGAGGGTTTCTATCATCCGTTTTCCCTCCTATACTTCTAAAAATGTCTAATCTATCATTTAAATCTACCTACTTCCATAAAACACACATAAATTCCCTTTACATCTGCGGATAGGAACATACGCTCCAAAATCAGTTTGGATATTCAATACATAAATGATAATTCTCTTTCCTCCCATCCATTACATTAATATTGCAGATTTTGGAATTCACAATGTTTTCACAAAAACATATCTAATTGCATTTGCGACTCCAACTATCTCTTTAGCTAGGCATGTGCTTTGTCTTTCTACAATGCTCCTACATCAGACTATCTCTCCCAATCAATAATCATCAATCACATCAATGTGACTATCTCTCCCCCTTTGACATCAATGACAAATGGCCATTTTCCTCTTGGGGCTACTCCCCCTGCTTAAACTTTCCTTGGGGGTGCTCCCTCTGTTTGAGTGCCTTTGATCCTCCTATGAATATTCTCTCCCCTTTTGAACAAGGGATATCACTCTAATGTAATGCTGAAAATACATCGAACATACTCCCCCTGTGACCATCGCTCCTCCTGGAATTATGCCTTTGTGCTCTTTCTTCAAATATAGGGCTCTTTTCTAGGTATGCATCTGATAAATATCTCCTCCTAGAATAATGGGAAGAAGAATGACTCCCCCTATATTCTCTGCAAGATAAACAATATGCTACCATATAATGATCCTTGGACCTATTCATGCATCAAACTTATGTCATACCAAGCATCATGAAACAAAATATATGTCAAGAATAAAATAGAGAATCATGTACCAAAATGTGCCCACCATGCACATCATCCATGTACAAAAAAGTGTGCTCATCATGCACAACACCTATGTATATCAACCATGTACATCAACATCATGCAATGTGACAAAAGATATCATCCATGAAATGCATCAATCATATGCCTCTATCAACATGCTAACATGTGCAGCTACCAATATGCCAACCATCTGCATCTACCAATATGCCAACCATGTGTCATATCACTCATGATATGTCTCCATCATGAACCAAGTGCCACAATCATGTATCTTAAACAAATACCAATTGTTGTGTTGATCAAGTAGTACCAATGGTGTAGTATCATCAAGCATATGCCATCTATGAGTGTACCAAACATGTATCAATTATAGATCAAGCTATGAATCATCAATGATGTACAACATGATCACCTCATCAAATCACCAACCACATGTCCCAATGTGTAGCTCATCTATATGCTAAATGCATGCATCAAGCTTTCCAACAAGTAATCTTCCAATACATCATCAATATATATCATATAAACAAGGTGTCATAACTTCACTGTCATAATCAACATTGTTCTTCAACAGAACATGCATCAATCCATACTCATGGGTTAGTGCGATGCACCCAATATTTTATTTTACATCATCACCTTACAGAATCCAATATTGAATCATGAAAACCTGCAACAAACAATGTTAGAACCTACAATAAACCATCTCAAACCCTACATCATAGATTTATACCATCATATGAAACTGTAATCCCTGTGCATAGCCCTTTTCCTTAGGATTCACCACATATACGCGGCCTGCTACACTGATAGCTCACGTATATACACGACCTATACAAGGTTAGCCTGCATATGTATGTGACTGATACCATTGTCACCTGCGTACGCATTAGTAGATGGCATATTTGAACTTCCCTTCAGTCTTTCATTCTGTTCTGGCTGCTCTGTCTTCTTCACTCACTTCTATAGATGTCCCTGCTCCTCAGAAATTGATCTCTGAGCATCCATCTTTTCAAAGATGTCTCCCTTCCTTACTTCATTCCTTCTTCTAGCCATGCTATTTGAATTCCTCATCATAGAATTTCTTCTTTTGTTCTATCATTCCTAGAATTTTTGGCCAAATCCACTACAGTTGTAGCATCTCATGGTGTTACAGTGAACAACAATGTGTCCTACTTGATCAAATCTCCAACACCTTATGGTGTTATTAAATCTTCCATTATATCTTCTTTCATAAGATCTACATTCAAAATATTTGTGACCATATTCACTACATGAATAACAATGACCATGAAAAATACTTTCATAACTTTGCTTTGGTGTCCCAAAGATAGCTTCTTGATGCCTTCCTTGCTTTGTTCTTTCGAAATTTTCCTTGCCTTGTGTAGATGGTTGCTTTTCAACATTGTCTTCCTTCTTTGATGGGATTACCTCATGCTTCTTTGAGGTGCTTTCTTCAGCATGTGTAGCTTCTTATTTGTATCCAAGTCATGATTTATCACATGGTGATCTTTGACTTGTTCTTCAAGGGAACTGATCCACCAATGGTTGCCTTCCAAATAGTTGCTCCCATTGTCTTAAAATACACTCTCATCTCTATTCTCCAAGTAGAATAGTTTTCATCATCAAGGATTGGTATTTCATCATCCATTTGTGTGTATATGGATCTCCTTCAAGCTTGTTAAGGCTTGTAGTGAAGGCCTTCTCTGATACCAATTGTTGGACAAACTGACTACACTGAGAGGGGGGGTGGGGAGGTTGAACAATGTAGGGCTCTTTTTCCCAAAACTCCTTAGTTAAAAATCACCATTAACTCATTACTCATTGTTTTCATTTAGTTAAATGTCAACACATATCAGCAACATATATCAAAAATATATCATCAACAAGTCATCAACACAAGGAACACAAAGAACACAAGATGTATGTACAATTTTCATTTTATTACGGACTACAATCATTGGGGTTTTTCAGTAGAAACTGAATAGAGTACAACTCTACAAGAGCACCAACTATATAATTAAATACTCAGCTTACACCCTCAGCACCAACTGAGATGAGGAAACAATCCTCAACAAATATCAATCTGTACAATAAACAAGTGAATCAACCATGCACCAACCTGTACCAAACAATTTGTAATCAACCTGTACCATAAAGAAGTGCAACCAACCATGTACCAAGTATATACCAATCATGTGTCAACTACTCATCAATAATGACTCATCAATATGTACCAACATCATCAACTAATAAATAATAATAATCTATTTTTAAGGCCACGACCAAGCCAACACACCAAATTGGTGTATGAGACCCCTTGTTTGTGGGACAAGGGACCCCCCTCCACCCAACGATTTGACTGGTAAAGTCTACGAAGGTATGCATACCCTACCCCCCTCTGGATTTGAACCTGTGACCTCTTAAGAGGAAACACATGTTCTTAACCATTAGGCCCACTCAGGCTATATATACACCTCATGTTGTACCAACTCATCAATTGCTTGTCTCAACAATTGCTAGTTTTGGATTAGTCAACAACCCTAACTTGAAATAATCATAACTTTGTACCTGTAATGAATAAATATCCTAAACTTATATACAATGTTATTCAATTTGTTTTATGCAATTCCTCCAGGTTTCACTACTTGGAACTGCTCGAAAAAAGAGTTATAACAAAAATGACAAACCTTTATGAATTTTGGCTTATTCTAGAGAGTGACCTTGTAGAGTGTGCCCCACACGGAATATTTGTTGAATCAATCTAAAACTATTACAAAACATACGAAAGACTATAATATAACCAAAAAAATTGGTCTCACTTGATTTGGATCTATTATGAAGAAGTTATGATGTTTTTACCCGAAATAGTTGTTTTAGACTAGTTTCAAGACTAGCCACAAACCCTATTTTCCACAGAGTGTATCTCCACAAATAAAACGACCCACAATATGAATTATTTACCACATATACTTGGATATGTTTCGTCAATGGCATATCAATCGCATGGTCTGAATAATTATAGAAAAAAACTTATTGTGAAAATGGTGAGGTGACCTGTAAATGACATACCTTAGAGAGCATCATGAAAATAATTTATCCTCCCTTGAATTCCGACCCTCTTTTCTTCACCTTCCCTCTAAAATTTGGCTAATATATCCTTTGGTTACCTTAGTCTCCTATATATCTTCAATATGATCAAGTGTTCCACACCAAAAATGCTCAAGAAGCTCTACATCAATACTCCAAAATATATTCTCACAAGAAGCTCTCCATTGATCCACAAAAAGAATGATCTACAAGAGACCATTTATATCTTATTTATACTTTCATCCTCTAGATCACTTAACCATTTATAGGTCACTTAACCTATTTTCCTTATTTTAGGGTTAACCACTTTCCATAAATAGATAGTTCTCCAATACTTTATCATTTAAATATTCCTTCTTGATTTTGTCACCTTACTTTATCATTTATTGATTTTGTCACTTCTCTTTATTATTTAAATAATCCACCTTAACTTTGTCACTTTAATTTATCATTTAAATAATGATTTCTTCTTTTAGTTCACTTTGACTTCTTTGACCTTGGGGGATTCAAGCCTTCATGTGGGGGTCCTTCATCTTTGTAAGGCCATAACTCTCAAACCATGAGGAGTTATGTGACATTCCACATACGACCGGAAATGACATGACAAGAACTATCCATCTAGGATAGTTTCACCAACAATTTTTGTGATCTTCATCTCATTATTCCACATACAAGCATGGGTCCTTCAACCATTCTTTTAGGATAACTCAATCCACAAAGCGTCTTCTCGTGAGGGCTTTCACCATAAGGGGACTACTTTGGAGTTCACCCATTTGTGCACCTTATCAATCATGATAAGACAATAATGAGAGCATGGGTCCTCCAACCATTATTCTAAGATAACTCAATCTGCAAAGCATCTTCCCGTGAGGTCTTTCACCATAAGGGGACCACTTTGGAGTTCATCCATTTGTGCACCTTATCAATCATGATAAGACAATAATGAGTCATCTATACATTTTTCCAACAATGCATCATATACCAATGAAACTACATTGATCCATATTCAT
>ML778403.1:1298222-1311459 GCA_009831015.1 Picea engelmannii
CATCTATGCATTCTCATCAAGGACAATACATATTACATTACATCAATCATCAATCAATCAATCCTTTGGCATCAATCAATCACTTGACTTCAATCAATGACATCAATCAATCAAACCATTGGCATCAATGACAACATGATCCATACAAAAACCACATGGGAACAAAACCCCCCCTCAAAAGACGATGTATCAAAAGAAGAAAATGGAAGCTGCTAGGAAACTTTGTTCTTCACTGCAAGATGATCCCACAAAGTCTGAAACTTCTTCTCATTGAAATTCTTCGCGAAGATGTAGAAATGTTTATGGATCTGATGAAGTCCTTCAACAACCTATCGGGCCTTGTACCTCTTGATCTTGTGGACCCATCTACACCTAAAAATATTCCTTTCTGGTGGAAGTGGAACTAGATTCTGAGTCTGGTTCTGTACGAGTGAGTCATACTCCGTCTGCATGGATTCTTTCCATAATGGATTTCCCACAACCCTATTGTAGTTTATTGGAACATTAGATTGAACCATATATAAATGCATGGGCATCACAGGTTCTTAAGATGAAAATACATGAGAAGGCTACTCATGCTGAGATCGAGTCATCCTCGAATCTAATGGATTCCCTACAAGGTTGTCTTGTTCTTGAAGTGTGGTCTGTGCCTTCTTGGGCATCTACTGAAGCTTCGACATTGGCTTCTTATCTAGATGTACTACCTTCTTATTTCCATGTACAAAATCTGAGTGTATGTAATCAACTTTGATTTCTGAAACTGATGGAAGAAGAAGAGTATATGCATGTTGCACTGGAGGTGCATGCAAAGTACTCTCCTTATGTGTAAGTAGAATACATGAGTCATCATCAGAAATCTTAGTGAATTTATACAACCTTAACTTGTGATCCACCTTACCAATTGCAATCATGGAATTGTCATGCATGTCAATTACTGAAACTGAATTTGATGTAAATTCAACCTTTTTACCTTTATGAGTGATCGGATAAACTGAGAGCAGATTCATAGAAATCTTTGGAACATGTAGAACATTCTCAAAACTGCCATTGTGGAGTTCCACTCTCCCTTATCCTGCTACTACTACTGGAGTATCATCCCCCATGATAATAGGGGGTCTTGATCATGGACTCAAGGAAGAGAAACCATCCTCTTTCACTGCCATATGATTGGATGCACTAGAATCTATAATCCATTAATTAGATGAGGAATTAATTGCAACAAGAGCATGATGATTACCTTTCTTGGGAGCATGATCTTCTTCCTTCTGCTTCTTGACTCCCTATGGAATGAAGTTTCCAAGGTTGTTCTGTTGAAGTGTCAGTGCCATAAGATTGACATGTTTCTTCATGCATGTGGATTCTTCATGATTCAGTTTATTGCAGTAAGTGCACTGCTTTCCCTTCTTCTTCTTGGAATCCGAAGAGTCTTTGGAACCTGAAGAATCATTAAAGGGTTTGGAATATCCCTCCTTCCCGTTCTGTTTGGATGGGGCTTTTCCATCATGCATGGTGAGTGCATGTGATTTGGGATCTTTCATGAGGCTCATATGTATGATTTGTGTCTGCTCTTGTGTAAGAGACTCAATGAATTGAGCCAACATAGGCATTTTCCAATTTGTTCCAAAAAGACATCCACTAGAATGGAAATTGGAGACATATACAACATATTCTAGTCCTAGCTTGGCCAAGATGGTTAGAATAAGTTGTTTCTCTTGTGTAGACATGTCAATACCACATTCACCCAATCTCAAAATCAAAGATTTAAATTTAGTAAAGAAATCTTGTATATTATCAAAACTTTTAGGGTCTAAGGTATTCAACTCTACCTCAAGCATATGACCTTGCATCTCATCCTGCTTTCCAAAGAGTCCTTCCATAGTGGTCTAGATCTTGTTTGGAGTCTTTCATGCAACAACATGAAACCATAAATCAATGGAGATTAATTCAAGAATTAGTCTTGTGGCCTCATCCTTACGGTTCGCCCATCTCATCTTCTCAATCGTTGATGTAGGTTATGTTTTTGTCACCATCGTCAAATTATACAGTCCTTTCCTTCTGAGTTGGAAATTTTCCTTGGGATTCCAATCAAAATAATTGTATGGTGTGAGGATTAACACCAAGTTTTATTGTATAATAGTTTTCCTATCCATATCTCCCACTATTTCTAAGAACCCCTAAAAATTTACTCTCAATCTGCAAGTGAAAAATTAAGAAATCACGACAGAAACGACACTTTAAGTGAAAATTTGTATAAGTTTCAGTAGACAATCTTCTGACCTACTTTCTGAGCAAACGGTGAGGAATCTCACCAAACTATTGAAAACCCACTTGCAGAATGGGTCGATTTACTTCTCACGCAAGTCGTTTCCTCAAAAACTTAATATTTTGGGAGCAGTCACTATAGAAAAGTATGACCACAAATTCGTATCAGTTTCAAGAGGCTATCTTCGAGCTTACTTTCTGAGAAAATGGTGAGGAATCTCGCCAAATGGTTGAAAACCCACTTGTATAATGGAATGATTTACTTCCCACTCAAGCCGTTTCCTTAAAAAATTAATATTTTGGGAAAAATAACTGTAGAAAGGTATGACCACGGATTCGTATCAGTTTCAGGAGGCTACCTTCTGGCTTACTTTATGCAAAAACGGTGAGGAATCTCATCAAACGGTTGAAAACCCACTTGTAGAATGCGTCAATTTACTTCCCACTTGAGCCGTTTCCTCAAAACGTTAATATTTTTGGAGAATTCACTGATAAAAGGTACGACCACAAATTTACCTTGTCGAAACTCCAATTTTCCTTATTCTTTGGCTTTTCTGGCTTGCTCCAAGAAACGTAGCTCTGATACCATGTCAGTGTTTCATGGAAACCTGCACATGAGATATAACTAAAGAATACACAAACAAAGCTTATCAAGAAAAGGAAGAGAGATACACAATGAAGAATGAGAATCAATGCATATTATGATCTTATCAATGAGTGAGTGATCTTCACTCATATATGAAATGAAATCCTATAATTAGGAATGCATGCATAATAGTGATGGTCTAAGATTCGAAATTCTAAAATAGAACTAGTCAGTTAACTCCCATGGAACTAGTGTTACTCCCACTAAACTAGTGTGCCAAAAATAGAAATTTCTCCAATAATAATTACATCTTAACCAGAGTTATCTCAATCACAAAATCCATTACCTGTAAGATCGGTCTTGAGATATTTTCTCCTTAGTATGTTCTCCCAATTCAACTTCTTAGTTGGAATGGCCTCTATCTATAGTAATCCTTAAATAAATTATATATCCGATTTATTGTTATTCCTTTCTGCGCAAATCTACAATTTGCAAGTTTCTCTCTTGAACTTATCCTTTTCTTTGTATCCCTTATAGAGTTACAAAGAGAATTGCTTTCTATGATACCATAAAATGAACTCTGTTCATTTAATCTATTCCATCTGAAATCAAATACACACCAAAAAATAAATTTTCTTCTCTGATACCAAAAATGATGACCATATATGTCAATACCCATAGTATGGCAACTATAGATTCATTAGGATTCTCTATAAACCTACAATGAGTTGTCCCAAGATCTGTAAAAAAATTTCAAGTCCCTTCATAAAACTTCATCCATATATGTTCTTGGTTTAAAATCTCAAGCTTTCATTCTCTTGCAATAACGAATGTCCAATATGGAATTGATCTCTTCTATAGCTCTCAAACTTGACAAGAATCTCATTCCCTTTATAAGTTCATAGTAACTTCTCCTTTATTTTGTGCATACTACCAACTTCAGCTATATTCTCTTATCTATGCAATCTATAGTCATATCCTCTTCCTCATGGGACCAGATGTTGTGACATGGTGTTTAATCCTTAAGCACTTAATTTTAGCACTTGTTCCCATACTCGTGACTAATGGCTATAACCTCATGCTTATTGTCTTAGGATATTATTCCTTAAGTTCTTAATCAATATTGTTAGGAAATGAAATACACTTACACACTAAACCTAGCATAAGAGTAGAAGAATTTAATTGAGAACGTAAATGACAAAGGAATCACACAATACACAGATATTTTACCCTAGAAACTCAAACCGGGAAAACCATTATTCCTTTAGCGTTCTTCTCTCTTGTTGTATTATTCAATTTGAATAAAATGTTACATGTATAAACTTGGTCCACACATAAGACACAATCGACATCATACTCTCTTTCCTATGTAAGAAAAACCATGTAGCCAATCATGTTTACATCTGCATGACCAACAACCTACAACTAAAGATTTATATAAATATTGTTTATCTTATGCTTCATTGATTATCATCCTTTACGGCCTTACAAAAAACCTCTTTCTAGGATTTACAACAGGAAAAACCCTAAATTCATGGTGCCCAAAAAAGGATATAGATCCATTCATATCATTGGCTACAAATTCTATGAATCCTGGGATTCTGTTACAGTCAAATCCAAGTCATATTACTAGTCGACTACCAATCGACCTTCATTCTGTCTTCAGTCAGTTGCCACATGCCTGCCTATCAACCTCTTTTGGGTTGGCCTCTTCAATTTTTTGTTGATTTCTTTACCATGTCGAACCCCCTCACACTTTGACTTCAACTTTACCCAGTTAACTGATTTCGAACTTCAACTTGTTGTCGATCTACCTCGACCCTCTACATGTTGTTGATCCACCTCGAATAGACTTTCACTACAAAGAATATAACAAATCAACATTCCCCCACTTGTTTTCTTCTTTACTAAAACTAGGATATTCCTGACCTTTCATTAATAGTCCTAGGTTGGCAATGCCCATTTACTCTCTACACCAAAAGAACTTTACAACACTCACATATTTGGTCAACAAGTCTGCTATGTTTTCAAACGTGTCTACTTTCTACAACATCACCTTGTTACTTTCCACCATATCTCTTATTAAATGGTATTGTACATCAATGTGCTAAGTCTTTGAATGATAAGTAGGGTTATTTTCCAGAAATATTGTTCTTTGACTCTCGCAACTTATCTTCATAGATCTTTGCTCAAACCCGATTCCTGGACATAGCCTTTATAGCCATACTACTTCTTTTCTTCCATGAGTGGATGCCATGTATTCAACTTATGTTTTTGACAAGGATATGATCGTCTATAGCTTACTCATCCAACTTATTACTCCGTTGAACAACTTGAAGACATATCCGTTGGTCAACCTCCATCGATTCACCACTATCACCTCCAGTTTTTCCTTGATAGCATATAGCTTAGTTTGTCATGCCACAATACTCTCTTGATAGTTTTCTAGTGCTCCTTTCCTGGTGTTGACATGCACCTACTCAACACTCCCACTACATGGGAAATGTCTGGTTGAGTGTAGACCATCACATACATTAGAATATCAACAACACTTGCATAGGAAACACATGCGATATCCTCTATTTCTTCAACAATTAGCCTTTATTCCATAGGAATTGGCACCTTCATCAGTTTGTAATCCTACATGTTGAAATGCTTCAGAACTGTTTTAATATACTTCATCTAATTCAACCAGATATTTCTAGCAACTCGATCTCTCTTAATATCCATTCCCATAATGAATTTAGCTACACCAATATCCTTCATGTTGAACTTGGAGGATAGTTGCGTCTTCACCTCCTCTATTGCGTCCATGTTGTTTCCAATCAGCAACATCTCATCGACATACAAAGCTCCATATATGAAACACCCATCTTCTTCCTTGGAATATATGTAGCAATCAACTTTTCTTCTCACAAATACCAAACTAAGGATGTATGTGTTGAACTTATGGTACCACATCCTTGGTGATTTCTTTTAACCATAAAGGGATCTTTTCATTTTTCACACCAAATCTTTCTTACCCTTTACTACAAATCCTTCAAGTTGTTTCATTTGGATTTCCTCTTCCAGGTCCCCATGTAGGAATGTTCTCTTCACATCCATTTGTTCTATTTCTAGACCAAATGATGCAGCTATAGACATTAGTAATCTAATGGAAATTGATTTTTCAATAGGGGAAAAAATCTCACCGAAATCGACTCCCTTGACTTGGGAACATCCTTTCACTACCAGTCGAGATTTGAACTTCTCGACTTGTCCTACGACATTCATATTCTTCATGAATACCCATTTGCTACCAACGAGATTTCTTCTACTAGGTAACTTGACTAAATCCAATGTCTCATTCTTGTCCAAGGATTCCATCTCTTCGACCATGGATTCTTTCCATAGTTTACCCTTTGCCGAGTCAACTACCTCACCAACTGACTTGAGCTCATCATCAATGGAAGTTAAAACAGATGTGGAATGAAATTCAGGTGGAATATACCCTTTGACTAGTTTTCTTACTCTCTATGACCTCCTTACTAATGAAGTCTATTGTTCCACCTCTTCCTCTAATTCATTCAACTCATCTAAATAATATCCCTCGTTCCTCAGTTCAAACTGCACTATCTCAGTATTATTCTCGATATGAAAAATTTATTCAGGCTCGGAGTTACCTAAGACTTCTATGAATACCACATATCAATTTCACATTGTTATCCTTGATGCAGGCTCCCAAAGCTTATATCTTTTCATTCCTTCTTTGTACCCAATGAAAATAAATTTGACTTCCTTCTTGTCCAACTTACTCCTCTTTTCCTTGGGAACATGCACAAATGCATCATAGCCAAATACTTTGAGATGTGAAACCAAATTCTTCTTACTTGACCATACCTCATGTGGATTTTTATCGACTAGTTCCAATGAAGGAGACATTCACCAAATATCTGGCAATGTCGCCTACCTCCGCCCAAAATGCTTGTGCGATCCCAACACCATTGAGCATGCTCCTTTCCTTGTCCATCAACATTATGTTCATTATCTCAACAACTCCATTTTGTTGTGGGGTATATGGTGTGGTAGTTTTTCATGTCATGCCACACTTCTTGCAAAACGGATCAAATTATTTTTCACAAAATTCACCACTATTGTCAGTTCTCAACACCTTAATGTTCTTATCTATTAGGTTTTCTACAAGAGCTTTAAATTCTTTAAATTTATCGAAAAACTGTGATTTATTCCTTAGGAAATATAGTCATGTCTTCCTGGAAAAATCATCTATGAAGGAGACATGATACAAGGATCCACCAAGTGAAGCACTGTAACTGGGGAAAACAAATCACTATGCACCAATTCTAGAATCCCATTTGTCATTGTCACACCAAATGGGAACCACACCTGACTTTGTCTTCCATATATGAAATGTTCACAAAAGAAAACTTCTAAACCACATTCAAGAAAAAATTCAACCATACATTTTATCTGCATAACTCGGACACTTTTTTCTCCAATGTAACCCATCCTCTCGTGCCATAGCATGGTTGGGTCGATTTTATCATGTCTTGTCAAGTCGGTTTGTACTGACTCAGCCCGAGTCTAATTGGGTTGAGACGAAGTTGAGGTGACTTCAGGAGAAACGATGTTGTTTCCTCCATTGGAGTTGAAATTACCTAACAACTTGTATAGGGTTCCAATCTGAACTCCTTTCATTAATAACATTGCACCTATGAAAATATTGCATGAATCCTTCTAAAATAGATTGTGCACTCCAACATCACTCATGTTGCAGAAAGACATCATATTTATTTCCAAACCTGGAATGTGTAGCACACCTAGAAGGGTTATTTTCATCCCATCCTATAGTATCAGTCAAACTCTTCCTCATCCTACAATTTTGGTTGTTGAGTCATCCCGCAAGAACATATCACCTCCATCATATCATTCATACTCGCAGAACCATTCTCTATGTGTTTTAATATGATAGGATTCTAATGATTCGATCAACCAAACACCTTGATTTGACTATGTATTGGTTGACGCCTGTTAGAGAAAGATTTTCCTCACCCTATGCAATCTTGCAAAGAGGGACTTATTCCATTTCCTTATGCAGACTTATCTCCTTGTTACTAAAATCTAGAGACAAAAATATAAATTTTTCCACTTGTATTCATCTTGCACATTATACAACAAGCGTATACGTAGGCTGCTCCACTAAAGCCCTCATACATCAAGATTTGTGCCAGAAAATCAAAATTAAATGTTGGGTTTCTATGTCACGACAAGAAATCTATGATCCTTGGCCTTCCATATACTGGAAACGTTCTGAATCGGCCCTTCAGTTGAATTTTGAAGGCTATAAAGAGGCCAATTCTGAGATATGGAAAAGGAGGAGAGAATTCAACTTTGAGAGAAAATTTACTCTGGAGAAATTATTTACTTCATATTGAGTCTGCATCCCTTTGTCCTTTTATTCTGAGCACAGTGTTCCACCCCCAAGCTCTTCCCTTATTGATGGAGAACCTCATTGTCTCCCTTCTATGAGTTTTCCTTTGGTCGAGGATTGAAGTGGTGGAGGCCCAGCTGGAAGGAACTTAGTTTCTCAGTTCTGAACCGTGCCGACATGGAAGTCTGTAATATTTTCACTTATGCTGATCATTTATTAATAGAAATACTCCTTTCCCATCCAATTGATATCTTGAAAATATATGAATTATTATCCATGGGCGTATTTGTTATGTATATTAATGGATTATGCTATCTAGTGTACTAACATTTTATATTGCCACCATATGATTTCTTTTCTTGTTTGTTGAGAACATGTTGCAGGTACATAAGCTTTGGGTCAAAGTGCTCAATGGTGGACATCATCGAACATCTAGATGAGGTAGGCCTTTTGATTATCTCTCTTGCATATTAGTTTATATAGCATGTTGTTGGGATATAGTTGATTTATGTGGTCATTTCCGTCTGTTGTGGTTCACCCTAGCCATAGAGATATTTTCCTCGTAACAGAATTGGTGGCCATATTTGGGATGAGTGAGCCCAGGATTCCTTTGATGCTCTAAAGAAAGATTTGGTGTCAGTGCCTCTGTTGAAGCCTCCTAACTACAATAGAGATTAATTTATTTATATCTTCACGTCCGAGGATACGATTGGTATGGTTCTGGTTCAGGAGGATGATGAGCTCCATGAGCACACCATCTACTATCTTAGTCGAACTTTACTCGATACTGAACTTAATTATACTCACATTGAAAAGATAGCCTTGGCTATTGTCCATGCAGTCCAGCGTTAGCGTCACTATATATTACTTTGCAAGACTACTGTGGTTGTTGATGTCAATCCATTTTAATACGTCCTTACCAGGAACATCATAGGGGGGAAATATTATAAATGGATTTTCATTTTACAAGAGTTTGATCTCGATTTTGCTTCCACGAAATCAAAGAAATCACTAGTCTTCGCAAAGTTAATATATGATTTTTCATGATTAGATGAGGATGTTATCCATGTTGATTTGTTTGCAGATGAACACATTTTTCTTGTCTCGTCGTCTGACCCCTGGTATGGAGACATTGTTCTCTATCTTCAGACCTTGAAGTTCCCTCATCATCTCTCACGATATGACCGACAACGTGTAAGATACCAAGCTAATAAATATACTATCATTGATGACACTTTGTATCTTCGAGGAGTAGATGATATCTTGCATCATTGTTTAACTCACAGAGAGGCTGAGTCTATTCTAAATGATTGCCACAGTGGGGCTTGTGGTGGTCATCTATATGGTCTTATGAAAACCCATAAAATTTTGCGAGCCAGTTATTTATGGCCTACTATCTATAAGGATTGTATCGAAGTGTTTTAGAAGTGTCACCCCTACCAAGTGTTTACTCGGAAGATGTGCTCTCATCCATCCCCTCTTCATCCAGTCATTACCATCAGTCCCTTCCCCAAGTGGGGGGTGGAATTCATCGATTTCAACCCAACTTCGGCTAGGGGGAATCAACACATTATCGTGGCCTTAGATTACTTTAATAAGTGGGTTGAGGCCATGTCAACAGTTAAATCCGATAGGAAGACTGCAGACCTTTTCGTATTCAATCAAATTATCGGTTGGTTTGGTTGTTGTCATGTTTACAGGCAGAGTGTGCTTGTCATTGATGGAAACAACAACAATAACGATGGCATGTTTATAGGAAAGAACAACATGCATAGGATTCCTTAGAATCCATGACTTTGCAGAAGGAATCAAATCTCGGGAGGAATAGTGTAGAGTTGCACCAGGGCCGAGGTTAACTTCATTGCCAAAGCTCAGGAGAGATATCATTTTTATAAATGCAGATGAGGTCATCAGGACTAACAGAAGGATCGAAGGTCGAGGCCTTTGACACTTATAAATTATTCCAAGTCGGGAGGAAGCGTAAACTCAGGAGGAGGAGCAATAGTGGTTGTTGGATCGAACATTGTAAATAATCTGGACCATTAGATCATATTCCAGACAGGAGGAATGAGTGCACAATAGAGGAACAGATCCCATCTGTTGGATCTGAACGCAAAGGACCAAGAACTATTATATTTAGTGGATTTTCAAGGAGGATAAGCTCGGGAGGAATACCCGACAAACATTGGATTGAATTAGTGGAAGGATGGGTGAAGTCGCGAAGGGAGAAGTTCTGACATTCATCCATCTCAATGTTTTATTAAGTCCTAACCATTGGATCGAACAATGAAAGGATGAGTGTATGGTTCAAATCTAACCATTGATTTGTTTCCATGAAATAAACCGTCCGATCTGATCCATCCTTTCAGGAGCATTATCAAGATCATGAGATCGACGGTCTAGTTGCAATCGCATGGTCACATGAGATCATTGCCCAAGGTCATATCGATGAATGGAGCTAGGACTCACTAGACCGAGATCGAGAAGCGCCTTCTGAATAGGCGTTTGGTCACCATTGGTGGTCATGTGAAGGAAGGGGCTTAGAAGCCAAAGAATCTAGAACCGACTGACTGTAACAGACATAGAAGACGAAGAGTTGCAACTGCCAGAGAAGCTAAATAATCTCAGGAAAAACAACCACTGATGATGAACACATTTAGCATAACTGCCAGAGAAGAAGAAGAGTTGTGATGATGATCAGGCAGAGTACTCGATGAGTGAAATACATGCTGGAAAGAGAAGAGAGAGTGCATTTTTGGGAATTTATGCATGTGTGTAGGTTGGGATGCAGAGGAGTACTGGAAGTACATATCATAGGCGCAATGTATAGCATGTAGAGGGAGTACAGAGTATAAAAATAAGAAAGAGAAGTTGAACAGGATGTATCGATGTGCACAACAGTAGAAAGAATAGAGGATAGAAGCGGAATGGATAATAGAAGTTGGAAGAGGAAGAGGAGTAATGGAGTTGTAACATAACATATGAGAGACAAAGCAAGTAAAGTTTTGTAAGATTATAATCAAGGTGGTAGGGTTGTGCTAGGGAGGATTGAAGTCGTCTAAATTCTAGCTAGTGCTAGAAGATATTCTGAGAGTTGGTGCTTCCATCTAGTGGGTGCTAGAGAAACTTGGGAGTTGGTGCTAGATAAATATGAGATTTAGTGCTCTCTACAAGTTGTAGCTTGATATCAGAGGTTGTAGCCTCATATTTGAGTTGGAGCTCAAAGACTGAGATGTACATGAAAATTGGAGCTTGATTGACATCCTAAGAAGAAGAGGTTTTCTCCCTTTATGGTTTTCCTCATGAGAAATTTGTGTCTCTATGTATTCTATGTGATGGATCAAATAATGTTTATCTATGCATGTTAATTTATCAGTAACACATTAAATAATAATTTAGAAAGATTCAAAAAAGAACAAAAAGTTTCAAGCTTATATTATAACTAATTCACCCCCCCCCTCTCAATTATTTTTCCAACAATTGGTATCATATCAGTGCCTTTGATTAAAGGTAGATCCATAAGCTTGAACATGACTAGTCATGATGGAAGTTCAACTAATAGACATCCTATGTTTGATGGAGAAAAATTTGCCTTCTGGAAAATAAGGATGAGAACTATTAAGCCCTAAATAGTGGTTCATTACCCCTTAATTGGGGCATATTACATTAGTAATGTTATTTTATTTATGTCGTCTTTAGTCCATTAGTTGTAGTTGCACCTCCTAGTCTCCTATATATACCAAGGAGACATTTTCATTTGGAATCATATTTTATTTGGAAATTTATGTGGGGTATAAGGAGGTTTCCCCCTCCAAGAGTCTTATTACTTGAAATTATCTCTTTTTCAAGGCGTTGATTACTTATTCTAACATTTTTCTATGCTATATTGATATTTGGTTCTTAACATATGGTATCAGAGATCAAGGTCTTGGGGTTTTTCTTCTACATCTGAGACACCTTGGAATTTTTGCGATACCTTTTTTTCTACAAAATTTCTGAAGGAACGGATTGGATGACATTTAGTAGATGGATCAAGGTATGTTGGGTTAAAATTTCAGCTCCTGAGGCCTTATACTTTCGGAGATACAACTAGGGTAAGATAGGATTCTTCAATCATCCCGAATTGACTCATTGCGTAATTTTCTCTATAAAATGCTTTCTGTAACATTTCAAACCCTGAAATCTGGAGGATATTCACAGAAATTATTAAGGTATCTGTGGTAAAATTTTCAGCTACTGGGTCATCTTATATTTGTAGATACACCTTGTGGAAGATAGGGTATATGACTAGTCCTATTGACTAGTCTCAAGCAGGTCTTCCAAGTAAAACAATCATAAATTCTTCCTAGAGTATCCAAATTGAGTGAGACTAGTTGCATTGGATAGTGAACATTTCGTAGTATTTCTGGTACTATTTTCAGAATTTGATATCAAGTATTTTGTGCAGGGCACGCTATACAAGTGAGATCTCCTGGAAACACAAAAAATCAGCAAGTCGTGGGGAAGTTACCGTAAATTCCACTTGGTACATCCAATTTTGATCAGACCTGTGGCATTGCAGACAAGAAATATCAAAGAACTACAAAAAAGAAAATTTCATAATGGGAAGGACTGAAAGTTTGGATATACAATAAAAGGAAGATTGTCTAGCAGAACCACCTCAAAATCAAGGTTTAAAGTGATACTTGGCCAACATGCCACCAAAAAAGGGAACTTCTACAACAAATATGTTAAGCCCTAATATTGGCTCATTACCCCTTAATTGGGGCATATTAGATTAGTAATGCTATTTTATTTATGTCGGATTTAGGCCATTATTTGTAATTTATATTAGTAATGTTATTTTAATTATGTCGGCTTTAAGCCATTATTTGTAATTATACCTCCTAGTCTCCTATATATACCAAGGAGACATTTTCATTTTGAATCATCTTGTACTTGAACATTTAAGTGGGGTAAAA
>ML778403.1:1316308-1326308 GCA_009831015.1 Picea engelmannii
CTTGTACTTGAACATTTAAGTGGGGTAAAAGGAGGTTGCCCCCTTGAAGAGGCTTATTATCTGAAATTATCTCTTTTTCAAGGCGTTGAGTACTTTTCCTGAGGTTTTTATATGCTATATTGATGTTTGGTTCTTAACAAAATAAGACTCCATACAATCCTACTTGGACTCTTGATGAAGGTGAAGAAATGTGTAGGGACATAAATGATTTACAAAAGAAGACAGTAACAAAAGATGAACTACAACAGATGAGGGATTCAATAAATACTAAGATGGATGGTTTAAAAGGGGAGATCATGGAAGGAATGAAAAAATTCCTAATAGAGAGGACACCTGAAAGTGAAAATGTATCCCATGAAATTCATGATGAGGACATAAGGAAGATGAATCAAGAATGGAGAAACCCCAACTTTGGGTTAAAGACCAACCACTTTCCTAAGATCGATATGAGGAAGTTTGATGGAAAGGACCCAATCACATGGATACTTCAGATGGAGAAATTCTTTGATCTACATAATGTGCCACATACACAAAAGGTATGTATTACTTATTTATATTTAGAACCCAATCAATTTGTGTGGTATCGGTGACTTTGTTCTCGCAAATCACTTGTCACTTGGACAAACTTCACGGAATAAATGATAGCACACTATGAGGATACAAGGAGCAATACCGTCTTTAGCCAATTGATAAATCTCAAGCAAAAGGGTTCAGTTACAAAGCACACTGAGAACTTCCAAAGATTGAATATAAAGGTAACATATATTCCAGATGAGCACTTGATTGATGTATTCATAGGAACTTTAAGGGATAACATTCAACATGAGGTTCGTCTTTGGGAACCCAAATCATTGAAGAATGCATTTAGGGTGGCAATAAATTTTGAAAGTATAAATTTGGCTATGGATACTAGAAGGACCACTCCTAACATCTATCGAGAGAATAATGTTCCTTCTTCTAAAACACCTTAACCTACCAGGTTGACCCCTCAACAATTGGAGGAAAGAAAAGAGAAAGGTTTATGCTTTAATTGTGACAGAAAGTATAGTAAGGGACATAAGTGTGGTGAGAAGAAATCATTCTACATAGATTGTGAAGAGGAGGAAGAACAAGAACAAGAACAAGAACCATCTCAAGATGAAAATGTAGATGCTGTTTCTTTTGAAGATTTGACTCCCACGATATCGTGTAATGCATTGGCTGGAATTACCACTCCTCAAACCCTCAAGATCGAAGGATATATCAAAAGGAAAAAGGTAATAGTCCTAATTGATTATGGTAGTACTCATAATTTCATTCACTATGAATTAGCCAAAGCTCTCAATTGCTTTGTATATCCAGCAACAGAGTTTCAAGTATTGATTGCAAATGGAGGAACTATCAATTGCTCAGGAAAATGCATTAAGATCAATCTTACTATGGGGTAATATGTAATGAATAGTCCAATGATTTCTATGCCCATGGGTGGTGTTGATGTCGTACTAGGAATACAATGGTTACAATCATCAGGAACCTTGGCTTTTAACTTTCAAGAACTTTTCATGATATTTTCATTAGAAGGAAAATAAATTGATTTAAGAGGTATCCCAAGGAAACTTAGTAAGGTGATAAGCTCCAATGGCATGACAAAATTATTGAAAAAAGGGCATCAAGGTGTAATTGCACAACTATGCTCACTAGATGTTCGAACATCTAGGCCATCTATTCCCCTAGATCTCCAAGAGATCATTGATAAGCATTCCAAAGTATTTGAAGATATTCTAAAAGGTCTTCAACCCACTCAAAATAATGATCATGATATTCACCTAATTCCTGGGAGTGTTCCTCCTAACATCAGGCCATACAGATATCCTTATGCCCAGAAGAGTGAAATTGAGTGCATGGTTGAAGAAATGTTAGAGGCTAGCATTATTAGACCTAGCCTAATTTCTTACTCTGCACCGATGGTAACGGTATTCAAGAAAGATGTTTGATGGCATATGTGTCTAGATTATAGAGATCTCAACAAGATCACTATTAAAGATAGTTTTGTCATTCCCGTCATTGATGAATTGTTTGATGAACTACATGGAGAAATCTATTTCACAAAGTTGGATCTTCATTTAGGGTATCATCATATTAGAATGAAGGAAGAAGATATCCCAAAAAAAACATTTCGAACTCATGAAGGCCATTATGAATTTTTGGTCATACCTTTTGGCCTTACAAATGCACCTTCCACATTCCAAGGGTTGATGAATTCCATTTTCAAGCCCTTCTTTCAAAAATTTTTGTTAGTATTTTTTATGATATACTAATCTATAGCATGTGTTGGGAGGATCATGTGCGACATGTTGACAAGGTGCTACAACTACTAAAGGAGCAATAACTATATGCCAAACCATACAAATTTTTCTTTGGGGTGAATGAGGTCGAGTATTTGGGTCATACTGTATCTCATGAAGGTGGCAAGGTAGACCCTAACAATATTAAGGCCATGATGGATTGGCCGATTCCCAAAACATTGAATAATCTTAGAGGATTTTTTGGTTTGACAAGTTACTACCGCAAGCTTGTTCGGCACTATGGAAGAATAGCAGCACCTTTAACGTCACTAACTAAGAAGGATGCATTTTCATGGACTCCAAAGGAAGCTAAAGATTTTTTACAACTTAAAGAGTTGATGTGCAAAGATCCTATCTTGACCACTCCAAACTTCACAAAAACCTTTATTGTGGAATGTGATGCCTCAGGAAATGAAATTGGTGTCGTCCTAATGCAAGAAGGAAGGCCCCTAGCTCTTGAAAGTCAACCACTCAAGGGAAGGGACTTACACAAAACCATTTATGAGAAGGAAATGATGGAAATACTACATGCATTGAAGAAATGGTGTCCTTACCTAATAGGTAGGCACTTCAAGGTCAAAATAGATCATCATACTATTAAATACTTCTTGGAAGAAAGACTATCTTCAAAAGAACAACAAAAATGGGTGACCAAGATATTGGGTTATGATTTTGAAATCGTCTATAAAAAAGGGAAGAAAAATGTTGTGGCAGATGCACTCTCAAGAAAGGATGAATATGTTGAGGCCTTTCTCAGTGTTATCTTGATCATCCAACCCGATTGGATAATAGAAGCAAGGGATGAATGGAAGAATGACGAAAAAGTGTGGACTCTCATTCAAAGGTTGCAGCAGGATTCCAGTGCATCAGATACATTTACATGGAAAAATGATTCACTATGGTACAAAGATATCTTATATTTATGTAAGAAATCCCAACTCAAACAAAAGGTACTATTGGAATTGCACACCTCTCCAGTAGGAGGGCACTCGGGATTTTTGAAAACCTACCATAGGGTCAAGAAGGAATTTTTTGGGATGGCCTTAAAACTGATGTTAAAAGGTTTGTTGCAGAATGTTTGGTTTGCCAACAAAATAAGGTGGAAACAATTAAGACCCCGGGTCTTTTACAACCATTAGCCATCCCAAGTCAACGCTGGGAGGAGGTTTCCATGGATTTCATAACAAGGTTACCAAAGTTTGAAGGAAAGAGTGTCATAATGGTGATTGTTTATAGACTCGCCAAATACGCACACTTTTGTGAACTCTCTCATCCCTTCAAATCTAGTACAATTGCCATTGCATTCATGGAGATATTTCAAAAGATACATGGAATCCCAAATATTATTGTAAGTGATAGAGATCCCATCTTCACTGGACATTTTTGGACAAAATTATTTTCTTGTTTGGGTACTCAACTGGCTCATAGCTCATCCTATCATCCTCAATCTGATGGGCAAACCGAGATAGTGAACAAATGTTTGGAAGGCTACCTTCATTGCTTTGTCTCTGATAAGCAAACACAATGGTTCAAATGGTTACCCTTGGAAGAATGGTGGTATAACACTTCCTTTCATATTGCAACAAAAATGACACCATTTATGGCACTCTACAGATACAACCCTCCTTCCATCACTTATTCTCTAAAAGAAAAATCTAAGGTTCAAGCAGTGGAATATCACATTGAGCATCAGCAACAAGTTCTCCAAATCTTAAAGGACAACCTGACTATGGCACAAAATCGCATGAAACAACAAGAAGATCAACATCGTAGTGAAATAAGTTTTGAAGTATGGTATTGGGTGTTTTTAAGACTACAACCATACAAACAGATGTCCCTCAAGAAATTCAAGAAGGATAATAAATTATCACTAAAGTACTATGGCCTGCATCTTCATGAGTACACCTAGTTTTCCATGTTTCATGCTTCAAGAAGGTTATAGGTGACAAGATCCTAGCTCAAACTATATTGCCAGAACTTGACAAGGAATGAAAAATCATATTGGAGCCTGAAGCCATCACTAACACAAGAATTCATCAGTTGAGGAATAGATCCATTTCAGAGTATCTCTTTAAATGGAGGAAACTACCCGCTGAAGATTCAACTTGGGAAGATGATTATTTTATATAGAAGCATACAAAGTTACTCAAGCGTTGCAGACAACAGTTGTCTCAAGGGGAGGGGCATGTTAAGCCCTAAATAGTGTATCATTACGCCTTAATTGGGGCATATTACATTAGTAATGTTATTTTATTTATGTTGGCTTTAGTCCATTAGTTGTAATTGTACCTCCTAGTATCTTATATATACCAAGGAGACATTTTCATTTGGAATTATCTTTTATTTGGAAATTTATGTGGGTTATAAGGAGGTTTCCCCCTCGAAGAGGCTTATTATCTGAAATTATCTCTTTGTGAAGGTGTTGAGTACTTATTCTGAGGTTTTTCTATGCTATATTGATATTTGGTTCTTAACAAGAACACATTTAATGTCTTTGGGTGTTGATGTTTGGGATGTCGTTGAAACGGGATATGTGAAGCCGGTAGTATTGGCCTCAAAAGATGATAAGCTGGAGTTTAGATTTAATGCAAAAGAAATGAATTCCATCCTCAGTGGACTTGCTGAAGATGAGTTTCTCAAAGTCATGCACTATGATTCAACAAAAGTTATGTGGGACAAGATGATAAGTAGTTATGAAGGTAATGAAAAGGTGAAAGACGTAAAACTTGAGACTCACAGACTAAAATTTGATCAGTTAAAGATGGATGAATATGAAAATATCAATAAGTACTTCTTACATATAGAATAACTTGACAGCGCTATGAAATACCTAGATGAAATGATAGTTGAATCTCTTCTAGTCCAGAAAATATTAAGATCTATTCCTGATAGATTCAACTCAAAGGTCTCTACTATAGAGGAAATAGTTGATCTCAAAATGTTGACACTAGATCAACTCCTTGGAACCCTAACTGCTTATGGAATTAGAATCACCAAAGGTAAATCCACTACAAGAGAGGCATCTTTTAAAACAGATAAAAACACAAACTACAATATAGATGAGATTGAAGCAAATTTTGTGAGAAGACTGAAGAAAGGATCAGGAAAATACAAAGGTAAACTTCCCTTCAAATGTTTCAACTATGGTAAGATAGGTCATTTTTCATCTAAGTGTCCTCACAAAAGAAAGGATCAGACATATCATGATGAAGAGAAGCACAAACACAAAAAGGTCTATAAAGAGAATAATTTTAAGAAGAAAAGCCTTTGTGTAAACAATGATGATGATCCCTCAGATGATGAAATCAATGACTCTTCTATTGAAGATAAAATAAATGATATCATGCTAATAGATTTAGAATATCTAAACACTGAGGATACAAGAAGTGAGTTCGTTGAATGTGAAGCAGAAGTAGATCTTGAAGGAGAACTTGTAAGTGCCATGGAAGATATTGATAGACTTAGAGAAAAGAAAAGAAAAGAAAAATAGTTACTGCTCAGGTATGAGAAAACATGCAAGGAACCATCTGAAGAAAATAATGTGTTGAAGGTTAATTTATAAGAATCTAAGAATATTGAAGACATCCTCAAACAACAATTGAAGGAAACCGAAACAAAAGGTGAAAAATTGGAAGCTGAAGTAGTGACTATCAGAAAAGATCTAGAGAAATTCCAGGCCTTATATCATCAGAATATGACAAGTATTAAAGCCTTAGAAGCATAAGCTTCCATTCTGAATCAACAAAGGAATTCAAAGTTGAAAATTGGTTTGGGTTATGAAGAGGGATCAAGTAGTGGTCATCCAAGCAACAAAGAATCCATCAAGTTTGTCAAATGTACAACCAATGACAACAAAAAACCTACAAAAACAAAGGAAGAGAATCAACCGCCAAGGAGGAGTGAATGAAAAGATACCACAACTAAATCTAAAGAAAAAAGAAATAATACGCTCTCTACTCAAGAAAATCATCAGCATGAAAGAAATTGACCTGCTCAAAGAAGACAACCATTTTCCAGGTACAAAGATTTTTTCTATGGACATTGTTTTTACTGCTCTAACTTTGGCCACAAAGCTGTAAATTGCTCTCTAAGATTTAGACATGAGCAATCAAGAAAGCCAAGGAATAAATACCGATCTCAACATAGAATGAGACAACCAAGTTACAAACAACCACAGACTGCAAATCATGTTATGGCTGGGAAAAAGACGTAGACTAAGCATAAAAATCATTATGATCCTTTATTCAATGAACCAGAATGTTACATCTGCCATAATTATGGACATAAAGCTACAGATTGTCGCTTAAAGGACTATAAGATAGATTCAAATCACAGAGATGAAAACATAAAGGTTTGGAAGAAGAATGAAAATAACAAGTGTGGATTGGTGTTTTCAGCTCAAAGAAAAAAAGACTCTTGGTATATTGACAGTGGATGCTCCAGTCATATGACAGGTGACCAAAGTAAGTTCCTATCTGATCCAGAATCGGATCCAGAAGCCTGATAGGGCTCAAAAAGGCTCAAAAATAAAAGTGCTCGGAATCCGACAAAACCAATGCCATTGCGTCCATCTCGTCTTCCTGATTCCGACCATATATTTAATTTGTCAAACGGGCTCTGTATGCGAAAGATATCGCGTTCTATCCGAAAACCCAAACAGGCAAAAAAAGGGGATGATTGTATAGTCCGTACAGTACCACATGGCATGTTGACTATACAGGCCATACGACCATACACATGATGTGGCAACTCCTGGAGGTGACACGTGGCAGGTGATGTGGCATACAGCAGACAGTTGGACCAATCTATGGGTGACACATGTCACCATTGTAAGGGTGACATGTGGCACGGGATGACATCAGCAGCTGACTAGGAAGGTACGGTGGCAGGGTATGTGGCAGACACATGGACCATCTGGCATTTGACACTTGGCAGTTTTTGGTTGGGTGTTGAGGTGCCACGTGGCCCAGTCATGGGATGCCACGTGGCACCCTGTGGTTGGCTGTCGTTGTTATGTAAAATGTTATGGTCTCCATCGGGGTTGAACCCCCGACCTCTCCTCTGCGCAATGGAATGGCATGACTGGGCTAACCACCCGAGCCACGTTGGTTCTTATTATTTAAATGGTAAAGAATTTATTTGAATTAAATTAAAGGTTTCGTCGGAGGCGGAAAGGGCCGGGGCTTAGCCCCAGCCCATGGTTCAACAAACATTAATATATGAGGATATGCATGAGGGTGTTGGTGGATAGGGCCTAGCCCTCGATTCCCAAGCGGTCTCATACGACCCAGGCCATACACCAAAGGGGATAAGTTGTTAATCAACGGTCACATGAAATGCGCCCGATGAACAGGAGCCAGCCTGGACGGGGGGCTACCGTGCAGGTGGAGCGCCTGGCCACATGGCCTCATGCCCATAGGATGAGAGGGCTAGCGCAAAGGGGGATGCACCCTACATTTATTCAAAAGTGGTTTTTTTGTTTAAGTTTGGGATTTTAAATGATTATAAGCCTATTTTTAATGGATTTTCTCCATTTTTGGGAGATATTGGGCATTTTTGGAGCCCAAATTTTGGGAGGAAGTTGGGGACGGATAACCAACTTCAGATCTATATAAACCAGGCCTTTTTGAGGCCATGAAGGATAGAAAAAGAAGATTTATGCTGAAGGGAAGCCAAGCCAAAGCCATTTTTATGCAGGGAAGCTATTGAGGAGCAGACGCTTGCGGGCCATTTCTGGGAGCTCCGGACGTCCGCTTTGCATGCCATTTTCTTTGCAGGGTTCTAGAGATATGGAATAACATGACCATATCAGTCTTGTAGCCAATTGGCACTGCGGCAATGTACTTTTGATCTTTTGAACAGAAATAAAGAATCCTCCCCCACAGAGACAAAGGCCCGTAGACGTAGGCAAAGTTGTGCCTAACTCCGTTATCAATCCTCGTGTTATGGTTTGTTGTTTATTACTTCATTTCAGATCTGCATATGTGTATATGGCTGTCATAATTTCTCTCTTTTCCTCATTCTTTCATTAAGTTTCTCAAATGTTTAATTAACACATGCAAAATTAAAACTCAACCATAGTCATTAAAAGATCCTACGGATCAAGTGGTATCAGAGCTAGTTGACATTTGGATTTGAGTTTTGCATGTTAACCAGGGAAAAGCTACAGCGTGGTGAAGGTGAGTTTGTTGCATAGAATCCATTAATTGGATTGAGAAAGAGAGCTTCTCACAGCCAGAAGATGGCATCGGAAGAAGGGATTTCTCAAGATGAGAAAGAGTTCCGGAAAACATTCCTTGCTATGTCGGAGATGGTGAAAGTTTTGTACGAGGATTACTTGGAACGGAAGAGACCAGTTTTGGGTGAATCTTCAAAAGGAAAAAGTGAAGAGGAAGAGGATCATCCTTAGATTCCTCCTTCACCTCCATCAACACCTCCTTCTTCTCCTTCTTCTTCAAGTTCAAGTTCTAAATCTAATGGGAAGAAAAATGCTCATAAGAATAAGAATGAAATGCCATTGTTAAAACTTGATGTTAAATTTGAGTTGCCCATATATGATGGTGAAGTAAATGCAGAAAAAATTGATAATTGGATCAGGCAGATGGAGGTATACTGCAGTGTACAATAGATCAAAGATGAGGCCACACAAATTAAGTTGGCATCTTTGAGACTTGCAGGCACAACTCTCATCTGGTGGCAAAGCAAGCTGCAAAAGGGAACACAACAAGTGGGTAATGTATTTCCATCATGGAAGAGTTTCATTTTGGCACTTAGGAAACAATTCTATCCTTTGGGTTATAAATAAAAAGAATTAATTGAATGGCAATGTTTAAAACTAAGAAAAGGACAAACAGTGCAAGAATACACCGATGGATTTCGAAAAATGGCATTAATGTTATATATCCCTTTACAAACATAAGAAACTCTTATGAAATATATAGGAGGTTTACCTGCACATATTAGAAACATTGTTTTCATGTTTGGACCCACTAACCTTGATGAGGTTTCTGTTCAAGCAACATATATTGAAGCAGGGAAAGCAGGTGTGTCAGGGGAATCATCGTCTTCAAGGAAAGAGGACAAGAGGAAAAGGCATGGCAAGAATGCAAATGCAGTGACAAGGAAGGAAGGAAAGCCCTCTTGCAAGCATTGCAAGAAATAGGGACATGATGAGGACAAATGTTGGCAGTTGCATCCTGAGAAGAGGCCAAAGTGGTTCAAAGAAAAGAAGGGAACGCAAACAGTGGAAATAACAAAAAAACCCACATACTTGGGATCAGATTCAGGTGATGAATCAAATATTTCATTGGTTGGTATAACAGGTAAAATTGGTGAAGACATTGATTGTAGAAGCAACTTGTTTCATATAAGGGTAATCATGTGACACACTAAGATAGACACATTAATCGACAGTGGATATCAATCTAATCTAATCTCAGAAGAATTGGTTAAGCAATTGGGATTAAAAACACAACGACATCATAAGCCTTACACACTTAAATGGATAAGCAATCATCATCAAATGCACATAAAAAAGCAGTGCACAATCAAATTTGCAATTTCATCTAAGTATGTGGACGAAGTAACATGTGATGTAGCGTCATTAAGAGAATGTGGAATGGTCTTAGGTAGTCCATATTTATATGATCGTAAGGCAATCTTCTACAGGACAAAGA
>ML778403.1:1326358-1343830 GCA_009831015.1 Picea engelmannii
TTCAAACAATGGAACAATTAAAGAAGGCAGTGCAAGCAAGAAACAAACCAATAATTGTTTCAAATGAAGTAATCGATCTTAAGAAAGAACAAGACATGATTGTTGAATGGAAAATCAATCATAAGTTGCTTCAAGATAAGCTCGTGTCGTGCAAATATTTCAAGTATATCAGCTCATTTGTAGTCGTCTTCTTGATACTGTCATTAGTAATGTTTTCTACATGGATGATAGTGGCTTCAGTAAGATGTAACAGGGTTCAAATGGCTAACAATATACTGTCAGTTGTCATGATTGTGCTAGAGTTGATCTTGATGAGACAGGTGCACAGGACAGAGTTCAGAGACAGAGAACAAGTCGGGTGGCCTATCCCGAGTGTGTTGACTGGTCAATAACCTTTTGGGGACCAAAAGGTCTTTTTGTGGGGAGGTTTGATCCAGAATCGGATCCAGAAGCTTGATAGGGCTCAAAAAGGCTCAAAAATGAAAGTGCTCAGAATCTGACGAAACTAACGCCATTGCGTCCGTCTCCTCTTCCTGATTCCGACCATATATTTACTTCGTCAAACGGGCTCCGTATGTGAAAGATATCGCGTTCTGTCTGAAAACCCAAACAGGCAAAAAAAGGGGATGACTGTATAGTCCGTATCATACCATGTGGCATGCTGACTATATAGGCCATATAGATGATGTGGAAACTCTTGGAGGTGACACGTGGCAGGTGATGTGGCGTATGATAGACAGTTGGACCAATCTATGGGTGACACGTGTCACCACTGTAAGGGTGATACGTGGCACAGGATGATGTTAGCAGCTGACTGGGCAGGTACGGTGGAAGGGTACATGGCAGACATGTGGACCATCTGGCATTTGACACTTGGCAGTTTTTGGTTGGGTGTTGAGTTGCCACATGGCCCAGTCATGGGCTGCCACGTGGCACCCTGTGGTTGGCTGTCGTGGTTATGTAAAATGTTATGGTCTCCATCGGGGTCGAACCCCCGACCTCTCCTCCGTGCAATGGACTGGTAGGACCAGGATAACCACCAGGGCCACGTTGGTTCTTATTATGTAAATGGTAAAGAATTTATTTGAATTAAATTAAAGGTTTCGTCGGAGGCGGAAAGGGTCGGGGCTTAGCCCCAGCCCACGGTTCAACAAACATTACGATATGACCATATGCACGGGGGTGTTGGTAGATAGGGCCTGGCCCTCGGTTCCCAGGTAGTTGCATACGACCTGGGACATACACCAAAGGGGGTAAGTTGTTAATCAATGGTCACACGAAATGCGCCTGATGACCAGGAGCCAGCTCAAACCGGGGGCTAGCGTGTAGGTGGAGCGCCTGGCCACATGGCTGCACGCCCATAGGACCAGAGGGATAGCGCGAAGGGGGCTGCGACCTACATTTATTCAAAAGTGGTTTTTTTGTTTAAGTTTGGGATTTTAAATGATTATAAGCCTGTTTTTAATGGATTTTCTCCATTTTTGGGAGATATTGGGCATTTTTGGAGCCAAAATTTTGGGAGGAAGTTGGGGATGGATAACCAACTTCAGATATATATAAACTAGGCTTGTTTCAGGCCATGAAGGATATAAAAAGTAGATTTATGATGAAGGGAAGCCAAGCCAAATCCATTTTTATGCAGGGAAGATATTGAGGAGCAGACGCTTGCGGGCCATTTCTGGGAGCTCCGGACGTCCGTTTTGCATGCCATTTTCTTTGCAGGGTTCTAGAGATTTGGAAGAACATGACTAGATTAGTCTTGTATCCAATTGGCACTGTTGTGATGTACTTTTGAGATTTTGAAAAGAAATAAAGAAGCCTCCCCCACAGAGACAAAGGCTCAGAGACGTAGGCAAAGTTGTGTCGAACTCCGTTATCAATCCTCGTGTTATGGTTTGTTGTTTATTACTTCATTTCAGATCTGCATATGTGTATATGGCTGTCATAATTCCTCTCTTTTCCTCATTCTTTCATTAAGTTTCTCAAATGGTTGATTAACACATGCAAAATTAAAACTCAACCATAATCATTAAAAGATCCTACGGATCACTATCACTCAAGGAAAATAAAATAGAGAGTCTGACCTTTGGAAATGATACTCCAAGAAAGATCAGAGGTAAAGGTCTAGTAATCTTAAGTAATGGAAGAAGCAAAGCTCTAGATGTATTATTTGTTCATGGTTTAAAGAATAATCTTCTTAGTGTCAGTCAAATATGTGACAGGGGATGTGAAATCACTTTCACTACCAAGAATTGTAAAATAAAGACAGTAAACACAGGAGAGTTGCTTGTAAACGGAGTTAGAACCAAAAACAATGTATATTTTCTGAAGGAAGATAAGGAGAAAGGTCATTTAAGAAAAAATGATGAAAGTTGGCTATGTCACAGAAAGCTTGGACACCTGAATTTTGATCATATTGCCAAACTAAATAATAAAGGTGCTGTGAAAGACCTTCCAAAAATATCTAAGCCTAATAACTCTGTATGTGAGTCCTGCCAAATGGGGAAGCTGACTCATGCTCAATTCAAATCGAAGAGTTTCACATATTCAGAGAAAATGCTTCAACTTGTTCATATGGATCTGTGTGGACCATCGCGAAAGGAAGGAACTGGAGGAGAACGTTACTTTATGATGGTCATTGATGACTTCTCCAGACATAAGTGGGTTGCCTTATGATATAAAAATATGATGCGTTTGAGAAATTCAATAGGTTTAAGGCATTAGCCGAGAATCAGATAGGAAGGAAGTTAAAGGCAATTTTCTCAGACAGAGGAGGAGAATTTTTGTCAAGAGATTTCAAATAATTATGTGACATACATGGAATTAAAGAGAATATACTATTCCAGGTAGTCCTCAACAAAATGGAGTTGTAGAATGCCAAAATAGATCAGTTCAATAGATGGAAAGGACTATGATGAATGAAAGGGACATTTCACAAACCTTCTGGGTGGAGATTGTTCACACAACTATTCATATTCTGAACAAAGCACATCTAATTCTGAACGGTGATAAAACTCCACATGAGCTATGGTTTGGTTGACCTACATCCATTAAGCACTTCAAATTATTTGGAAGTAAATGATACATCAAAAATAATGATGATCATTTGGGAAAATTTGATAGTAGAGTTGATGAAGGTATCTTCTTAGGATATGCAATGAACAGTAAATGATACAGATGCTTTAACAAAAGAATTCATAAATTAGTAGACTGTATTGATGTTTGAATTAATGAAGAAGCTCCTGTAAAATATCAACAAATAATAAGCACTAAGCCAGATGAAAAAGAGGATGAGAATAATGAAAATGAAGAAAATCAAGTACCAGAGTCACAAGAAGATGATGAATTAGGTGGAGAAGAGACACCCAGATAAGAAGAGTCAAGACAGTAATCAACATCAAATCCTTCCTCCAGAATTACTCAAAAGAATCATCTTGAAAGTCAAATAATTGGTGAGAAAGACAAAGGTGTACAAACTAGGAGGAGGATAATCAAAGACAGCGAGCAATCACATATAGCCTTCATATCCATGCTAGAACCCAAGAAATTCAATGAATCTAGTGAAGATGTAAATTGGTTAAAATCAATGAATGAGGAACTGGACCAGATTGAAAAGAATGACACTTGGGAACTCATTCGTAGGCTAGAAAATAAAAATGTAATAGGATCCAAATGGGTCTACAAAAATAACATGAATCAGCAAGGAAATATTGTAAGAAATAAGGCTATATTGGTCTGCAAAGGATATGCTCAAATAGAAGGACTAGACTTTGATGAATCATTTGCGCCCATAGAAAGATTAGAAGCTATTAGAATGTTTCTTTCCTATGTTTTTCATAAACAATTTAAAGTCTATGAAATGGATGTCAAGTAAGACTTTCTAAATGGATATCTAAAAGAAGAAGTCTATATGGAACAAAAAGAGGGTTTCCAACTATCAGATAACCTTGACTTTGTTTACAAGCTGAAGAAAGCCTTATATGGGTTGAAACAATATCCTCGTGCCTGGTATTATGAACTGGATAAGTATATTCAAGACAAAGGGCTCAAGAGAGGAACAATTGAAATCAATATATATATCAAAACAGAGGGTAATGATTTTCTCATTGTGTTGTTCTATGTATATGACATCATCTTCGGAAGCAATAATGCTTCATTGGTACAATGGTTTTCTTCTACCATGAAGTTTGAATTTGAAATGTCTATGATAGGGGAACTATCATTTTTTCTTGTTCTGCAAATTACTCAGAGGTCTGAAGGATTATTTCTTTCTCAGGAGAAATATCTAAGAGAAATTTTGAAAAGGGTTCAGATGGAAGATTCTACACCTACGAGAACACCTATGGTCACTGGATGCAAGATAAGAAAGGATGAAAACTCACATGATGTTGATCAAAGTTCCTATAGGTCTATGATAGGAAACCTATTGTACATCACAACATCCCATCCAGACATAATGCATGTTGTTGCAATGGTAGGAAGGTATCAGGTTGCACCTAAACAGAGTCATTTGTTAGCTGTCAAAAGAATATTCAAATACCTAAAAGGAACAATGAACTATGGCCTATGGTATCCTAGGAATCAAAATTTTCAACTATCAGTCTATTCAGATGCTAATTGGGCTAACTATGTGGATGAAAGGAAAAGCACGAGTGGATGTGCATTCTTCTTAGGAGAATATCTTATAGCATGGTTGAGCAAGAAGCAAGGTTCCATGTCCTTATCGACTAGAGAACATTAATACATTGTAGCTGCCACTTTCTATACCCAAGTATTATGGATGATTCAGACACTTATAGACTTGGAGGTAAAGTATAATTCACCAATCCTAATCCATTGTGATAATACTAGCACAATTAGTGTGTCAAAGAATCATGCATTTCACTCCAAGACCAAGCATATACCCATCAAGTATCACTTCTTGAGGGAATAGGTGACAAACATTGTTGTTTCTTTGCATTATATTCCATCCAAAGATCAGATTGTTGATATCTTCACTAAACCGCCTGCAAAAGCTCAGTTTGAGTATCTACGCCATAATTTGGGCATGACCCTGTTATCCTAAAACAATCTATCTGGTCAGGGCAGGTATGTGTTGATTCAATATTTGATACCTCCGAAAAGTACCGTAATAGCTCAGGGGGACAATATTTTCTTTAACATCGATGTCAAAGGGGGAGAAAAGGAGTGGTCTGGACACTACAGTTGGAGATCTAAGCAGCCTTTTAGGGTTTCCATCAATGCCAAAAGGGGGGGATTGTTGGCATGTTTACAAGCAAAGTGTTCTTGTCATTGATGGCAAGAACAACAACGATGATGGCATGTTTACAGGAAAGAACAACATGCGCAGGATTCCTTAGAATCCATGAGTTTGTAGAAGGAATGAAATCTTAGGAGGAATAGCACAAAGTTGCTCCAGGGCTGAGGCTAACTTCATTTCCAAAGCTCAGGAGAGATAGCATTTTCAAAAACGTAGACAAGTCCCAAAGTCATCATGACTTGCAGAAGGATCAAAGGTTGAGGCCTTTGACACTATGAAATTATTCCAAATTCGGAGGAAGCGTAACCTCAGGAGAAGGAGCGATAGTGGAAGTTGGATGGAACACTATGAATAAATTTGACCGTTAGATAAGAGTCCAGATAGGAGGAATGAGTGCACAAGAGAGGAACAAATCCCATTCGTTGGATTTGAGCATAAAGGACCAACAATCGTTATATTTAGTGGATTTGCAAGGAGGATAAGCTCAAGAGGAATAACTGAAAACCGTCAGATTGAATTAGTGGAAGGACAGGATAAGCTAGAAGAGTTGCATCACAGAAAAATTGATCCATTTATCTAGGATCATGATCGATGAACAACATTTAGTTCGAGTATAAATATGCGAGGAGGTTAACCTCTGAAAAAATCTCACTTCAGATTTTTCAGTTTGAGATTTGAAATCCTTGAAGCCCAGAGACCTAGAGAGTCAAAGTAAATATCAATCATTCGATCATTTGAAGAAGATTGCATCCCTTAGATCATCCAAAGAAAACCTCAAACATCAAATCATCCGAAGATAATCTGGGTCGTTTGATCTAGACCGTCAGTTTGATATTTGAAATCTCCGAAGTCTGGAGAGCCAGAGAGTTGAAATATGTTCTTGACCATCGAATCATCTGAAGAAGATTGCAACCATCATATCATCTAAATAAGACCTCAAGAGTCATATCATCCGAAGAGAATCTGGTTCGTCTGATCCAAAGTGTCGGTTTGAGATTTGAAATATCCGAAGTCCGAAGAGTCGGAGAGCCGAAATAACTCCTCGACCGTTGGATCATCTGAAGTAAATTTTGGTATTCATATCATTCTAAAGTGGAAGGATAGGATAAGTTAGGAAAATGGCATTCTAAAATCAGTGGTTGAGAATCGAGGACTCAAATCTACAGTCTACAAGGCATATCATATCCCCTGACCTTTCTTCCTTTAACTGTGGGGGGGGGTCCGAGTTGGTGGTATTTTCCATGTGGGACCCTCATACATGTCACCTTCCTGTTAACTCAGAATCCCTTGTTCATTACCACATACCGCCTGACCCCCCCTCAGAGTATACCACCAAACCACTCATACATACCACCTTCATGCTCCAACGTCACACTCCACTACCCGCTACACGTCACACTCCACTACCGCACTTTGCCTCCACACTCCACTACACTGCCTACACATCTCACCCACATCAACAGACCACCTCAAAAATGTCATGTGGTAGATCATGTCATCAAGGACACGATTCATTTGATATGAAATATCACTACAGGTGTATTCTCAACCGTTGATCATAATACAGTGGAAGGATGGTGTAAGTTTGAAAAGTTGAAATCCCAAATTCCCGAAGGGAGACCTTCCAACAACCTTTCATATCAATGTTTGATTAAGTCCTAGCCATCAGATTGAACAATGAAAGGATGAGTGTAAGGATAAAATATGACCATTGATTTGTTTTCATGAAATAAATCGTTTGATTTGATCCATCCTTTTAGGAGCACTGTCAAGATCATGAGATCGACGGTCTAGTCGCAATCGCATGGTCACATGAGATCATCTCCCAAGGTCATATTGAGAAACGGAGCTAGCGCTCACTAGAATGAGATCGGGAAGTGCCTTATGACCAGGTGTTTGGTCACCGTCAGTGATCACGTGAAGGAAGGGGCTTAGAAGCCAAAGAAGCCAGAACTAACTAACTTTAACTAACAGAGAACACGAAGAGTTGCGACTGTCAGAGAAGCCAAAAAATATTAGGAAAAATGACCACTAATGATGAACACATTGAGAATAACCACCAGAGAAAATGAATATTTGTGATGATGATCAGGTAGAGGAATCAATGAGTTAAAGACATGCTGGACAGAGAAGAGTGAGTGCATTTTTGGGAAGTTACGCATGTGTGTAGGTTGGGATGCATAGGATTACTGGAAGTACATATCAGAGGTGCATTGTATAGCATGTAGATGGAGCACAGAGTATAAAAAGAAGAAAGATAAGCTGAATAGGATGTATCAATGTGCACGGTAGTAGAAAGAATAGAGGATAGAAGTGGAACAAAGAATAGAAGTTGGAAGAGGCAGAGGAGTAATGGAGCTATAACAAACCATATCAGAGACAGAGAAAGTAAGTAAAGTTTTGTAAGATTATAATCAGAGTGGTAGGGTGGTGCTAGGGAGGATTGGAGTCCTCTAAATTCTAGTTGGTGCTATAAGATATTATGGGAGTTGGTGCTTCCATAGTGGGTTCTAGAGAAACCTAGGAGTTGGTGATTCCATCTAGTTGGTTCTAGAGAAATTTGAGAGTTGGTGCTCTCTGCAAGTTGTAGCTTTCTATTAGAGGTTGTAGCCTCATATTTGAGTTGAAGCTCAAATACTGATATGCACATGAAAGTTGGAGCTTGATTGACATCCTAAGAAGAAGAGGTTTTCTTCCATTATGGGTTTCCTCATGAGAAATTTGTGTCTCTATATATTCTATGTGATGGATCAAATATTGTTTATCTATGCATGCTAACTTATCATTAACACATTAAATAATAATTTAAAAAGATTCAGAAAAGAACAAATAGTTTCAAGCTTATATTATAACTGATTCACCCCCCCTCTTAGTTATTTTTCCAACAATTGTATCCCAAGTGAGATTGTCACCGATCATGGAAGTCAATTTTAGAATGAAATAATGGAAGAACTAACAGTTAAGATGGGGTTTAGACATGGTCATTCTTCTCCTTATTATCCCCAGGAAAATGGACAAGTAGATGCCTTCAACAAGTCTCTCAAGACCATTTTTCAAAAAACTGTCAGTCAGAGCAAGTCTGACTGGCACATCATGCTATATCCTGCACTATGTTCATATCGAACCTCGGTGAATAATTCCACCGTATTTTCCCCTTTTCAATTATTACATGGTGTGGATTCAATTTTACCTATTGAATGTGAAATCCCTTCTCTTAAGTTGGCAGTTGTGCTCCTACCTGACACTTCCTACCTCGAGCGATGCCTTGTATACCTAGAGAGTCTCAATGAGTAGCATCGAGACGCCTCTATGGCTATCGAGGCGAATACAAGACGTGTCAAGGTCTAGTACAATAAAGTTGTCTATCCTCGGTTGTAGATTGAGGGTGACTTGGTCCTTTTGTATGATAAAGCCAAAGAACCACTAGGGGCAAGAAAGTTTAAACCCATGTGGCACGGTCCTTACATCGTGCGACATTTTATAAAAGAAGTGTTAGAATATAGAAGATGGTGTGCTCATTTTACCATTGACGATACCTTCGTCACCCAACCATAGGCTGAAGATTCCCTCCAAGCACCTTAACCTTGACTGAGAATTCCTCCAGAAGCAAACCCTAGGCTAGATAGCCAAAAAAAGAGTAGCGCATCAATCCCCAAGGATAGTGCATCACAAAAAGATGATCAGATGTTCCAAACCCTAGACAAGAGATATTCAAGCCAAAACTGAGAACTTGTTGCTGTTGCAGATGCACCAGCTCTTCCTCCAAACCTCCGCACCAGAATACAACTGCAGTGCACACCAAACTATAGAACTGCAATTTTGAGATGCTACAAATGAGAATTGGCGCCTTGTATTTATAGTAGATCTGCCAGTTTTGTTGGGGCCGACTTCTCCTTCTGGATATGTGTTTGTTCAGTATATTATTATAATTTATGGCCAACTTCTTCTCTTGGAGGCTAATAGCCTAATATAAATTATCTTCTTGAGCCGACAAGGCTTCTAGGGTTATTAGCCAACTCATTAGGGTCTCTCTTGCTTCCCAGAGTCTTCTATTCTCATCAGGTTCACACATGGAGGGAAATACCTCCCACAGCTACCATAATATTAGCACTCCCTCCTAGCTAGAGAGGTATTTATAGGTAATGGACTTGAGCACAAAATATACCATTTACCCGGTAGCATCAATATAGTCATCTAGACTATTTCATGACTAGATCATGAGCATCACCATCATCATCAGTTGCATCATCTCTTGAAGCCATACTTCATATGAGTAATTAGATATGATGTTGGATAAGTCACTCTCACCATAGAGTGATACAAGAGGAGTAAAAGATCTGAACTATTTTCCGTCTGGAAAATCTCTGTTCATCATTCATATGAATGATCATTATCTCCAATAAACTATTGATAGTCTTCAAGGCAATTAGAACGAGGATAGGACACACATGTGTCTATTCATAGTAGTAAATAACTACAATCCAGTGGTTCAATACCACATCAAGTAATACATAAGTACTTGATCAACAACGTATGGTTGCGAATGGTGAAACATATTCACCACAATAGTCCTCATCTACTGGCATATAGTCTTCATAACAAACATCTAAGAGCATCCTGCATAGAAACAATGTTATGATAAAAACTGTGTCAGCTGGGCCAATCTTTCACTCACGTCCGTGAGATCTGAAAGAATGTCTGCCACCACAGTAGTCTTCATCTGCATAGAAACAATGTTATGATAAAAACTGAATCAACTGGGCCAATCTTTCACTCACGTCTGTGAGATCTGAAAGATTGTCTACCCTTAGTATATAATATCAACAATAATCATCTAGGACAATCTTTCACTCACGTCTGTGAGATCTGAAAGAATGTTTGCCCTCAATATAGAATATCAACAATGGGCTATCTGCCCCATTCTTCTCAACCAAGGAAGAAGGATTATTTCTGATTTCTAAGCCTGGACCATTTCTCACCCTAGGCCATTCCTACGACACTAAACAAAGTGTAACCTGAAGAGAATGAGTCTTCCCTCGAGAAATGTTTGGACCATTCCTTACCCTGGGCCATTCCTCCGACACTAAACAAAGTGTAACGTGGAGAGAATGAGTATGCCCTAAGGAATGACTGTCCTGGACTATTCCCCACCCTAGGCCATTCTTCCGACACTAAAGAAAGTGTAACCTTGAGAGAATGAGTCTACCCTCGAGGAATGAATGTCCCTGATTGTTGAGCCTGGACTACTCCCCACCCTGGGCCATTCTTATGACACTAAACAAAGTGTAACCTGGAGAGAATGAGTCTGCCCTCGAGGAATAACTGTTTGAACCATTCCCCACCCTGGGCCATTCCTCCGACACTAAACAAAGTGTAACCTAGAGAGAATGAGTCTGCCCTCGAGGAATGTCTGTCCTGCATCAACCTCTAAAATGGACGATTCTTTGAAACTGCTCACAACTGTGAACTTCAAAAGAATGACTGCTCGGCGAGGCTAACCATTCTACTTGACCACTACTCAGAGTGACTGCCAAGAAGAATGATTGTCCTAGACCACTCCCCATAATGGGAAGTCGCTGTCTATGATACATCAACAATCAGTCTACCTCCTATGTTAACTACAATGGGAAGTCACTATCCGTCAAAAATCTCAATCCACTTTCTGAACAGGAAAGCATCTATCCAGTCTGGACTATTTTTCAATTACAAAGATAAATAATATTTTCAATGCTCCCTCCTAACTGGAGAGTTATTTCAATCACGAAAATAAATGTTTGCATACCTTCTTCTAATTTGGAGAGTCTTCCCTTCCATCTAAGAGAGTTATTTCCACGAGCTCTAGCTTGAGTATGCAAGTTCTTTCATCTTGAATAGAGGATTTACCAAAATGTATGCTTATTTGCTCATCTGTGGAGATATGTATTGGAGAAATCATTTTCTACCTTCTGGACTTTATCATGGATAATGTAATGCTTGTACTGTAGTGTGGAACATTGTGAAGGCTTCATGTAAATATGAACAGTAGAGTATATCATAGTTGGAGAACTGGAACATATTCATGTGGTACTTCTTATGTCATCATGAGATCTGATCTTTTGAGTAGTCATCTTGATGTTATAGGAAATCTTCACCACGCTTTTGTTGTGCACTGGAGGTTCTCCATCAAGTTGTCTTCTTATTATCTGCATACAGGAGTCTCTTTCTAGTATGTCTCAAAGTCTTGAGATTGTTCTTCATACACTCTTTATTCAATTTCTCTAGAGAATATTCTTTGCATTTATCTTATGTAGAACTCCAACTCATAGATGTTGCAGATGATAAAATGACTCATGTAGTGATATGTCTAGTGTACTAGAACAAGTAATCATCATAGTCTTCTCCCTCCATCTAAGAGAATATATGGTTCTGGATCTTGCAATGCTTTCATTCATAAGTCTTCCTTACACTGTTCTTCATCATGACTTTCAGGTCTTCTGCTTGATTGCTTTTAGTGAGTTCATATCAGGCTGGTAATCTTGTGATTCTTTGATACAATTATTGGTTGTTCTGGTTTCTTTTTCTTTCTTGGAATCTTCATGTTTTTATTTTACTTTTGGGTCCATGGAGTTTCTTATAAATTCCATGCCCTAGAGATTCCACTTCTTCCTTTCATCACGGATCTAGATGGACAACTAGGAATGCTTTAAGGCTTCTCTTCGAAGATGTCCTCTTCGGCGGTTGAGCTGAACATGTACTGTCTTTTCATGGCTGCTACCATGGATATACATTTCATCATTTTTAATGGATCATAGGATTAGCTCCCTCCTAACCCTTGCTTCATGTAAGAGTGCATATAATCGGCTCCCTCCCTCTGATAGAGTCCATACTTCCATCTGCATCCTTATTGTCTTCTGCAATATATAATTGGCTCTTCTATCTGACAGAGTCCACGCTTCCATCTTGTTGTCTTCTATAAAATGTCATTAGTCTTTCTCTGATTCCTCTTGATGTCTGACTTCTAAGACTCTTCAGGATTGATTCGGCTTATCTTGCAGTAGCTTCCACATGATTTGTATTTCATCCTTTCACATGTATTATCTAATGATATTCATTCTTATCTTGTTGTTCTTCCATAGGTATAGTTCTTCTTGGAACACATTATCTTCCAAGAGATAGATATACAAGATACATACAAAGACAATGCAAACAAGATATGTACAAGAGATAAGAAGAGTGTTGTTACCTTTTAGTAGAAGAAGTCTCTTCCATCCTGCTTAGTCTTCTTTGTTGGTTCCTTTTCTTAGACAATCGATGCTTTGTGTTTCTTCTTCATTTTATTTAGCTCGGGACACTGATTTCTGTAGTGACTGTACTTCTGACACTTGAAGCACTGTATTTCTAAAATGTCTTTCTCTTGGTTTGGCTTCCTCCTTGAACCAAACTTTCTTTTGTTCCTAAAGTTCTTGAATCTTGTTGTGAAGGCTTAATCATCGTACTTCTTTTGAGGTTTCTCTTTTGCATTGATCCTTGATTCTTCTTGAGCACAACAAGTCCAAAGTTCTTTAAATGTTGGGTACTCCTTCCTTGTGTTCATGCTTGCAACAAATGCATCCCATGTCTTGGGAAGACCACTGAGTACCATGTTCACCAATTCCTTTTCTAAAGTGATCTCTTCAATAGCTTGTAGTTGATCTCTTAACTGGGAGATCCTTACAAAGTATGATGTTATGCTATCGTCATCATTCATATTCATGTCACAGAGCTCATTCTTCAGACTCATAACTTGTCCAATGTTTCTGACTGAGAAGAGATTTGTTAGGGCATCGTACATCTTCTTCGATGAGTCAAGATGGGAGATGTAGGGTATCAAGTGGTCTTTTATGGAATCCATTATGATACTCATGGCATTTATGTCAACGTCTTTGAACTTCTCCATAGCTGCAATGTTCTGCAGTTCCTTCTCTTCTCCTTCTTCAAACTCTGGCTTCACGATCTTTCCTTTCACAATATCCAACACTTTATTCTTAGAAAGGATGAGGTCAATCCTTGTCTTTCATGCTATGAAGTTAGAGGCTCCATATAGCTTGTTCTTAGACTTCATAGAGTTTGTCATGGCTTTCTTGACTTGGTCAAACCCTAGATTTGACCAAAAATTCAAACTTCATGTCTTGGCCTTCTGAGAGTACCAGGAGATGCGCTGGGCTAGGGTGCACTGATCTATCCAGAGATTAGGTCAATCTCTTCACTTAAGGTGCCTTTATAAGAGGTTTAGGGTTTCTTCAACTGCTACTGCTGGTAACCCTAGCTGCAGTGCTTTTGGAAACTGCTCATACTAGTAACCCTAGCAGCAGTACCTCAATGAGCTCAATATCTAGCGGCTCTGTTTCCTTCCATCGTTTTAGGCTGACTGAAGAGGTGTGGGCCCATAACCTATTAGAATATAGAATATGGTGTGCTCTTTTTACCATTGACGATACCTTCGTCACCCAACCATAGGCCAAAGCCTCCCTCCGAGCACCTTAACCTTGACTGAGAATTCCTCCAGAAGAAAACCCTAGGCTAGATAGCCAAACAAAAAGTAGCGCATCAATCCCCAAGGATAGCGCATCACAAAAAGATGATCAGATGTTCCAAACCCTAGCCAAGAGATATTCAAGCCAAAACTGAGAACTTGTTGTTGCTGCAGTTGCACCAGCTCTTCCTCCAAACCTGCACACTAGACTGCAACTGCAGTGCGCACCAAACTGCAGAACTTCAATTATGAGATGATGCAAATGAGAATTGGTGCCCTGTATTTATAGTAGATCTGCCAGTTTTACTGGGGCAGACTTCTCCTTCTGGATAGGTGCCTGTTCAGTATATTATTATAATTTATGGTCGACTTCTTCTCTTGGAGGCTAATAGCCTAATATAAATTATCTTCTTGAGCCAACAAGGCTTCTAGGGTTATTAGCCAACTCATTAGGGTTTCTCTTGCTTCCCGGAGTCTTATATTCTCGTTAGGTTCACACGTGGAGGTAAATACCTCCCACAACTACCATAATATTAACAAGAAGGAGCCTATGAGTTAGAAGATTATGAAGGGAATAAGTTGGTCGAGCCCAGAAATGGGCTCTACTTGAAAAGATGTTACTCTTGAGCCCTAGTCTTGGGAAAAACTCTCTGTATACTAATGTAATTTAGTGTATATATCATTTTTCTTTTCATATTTGGGTTTCTTATCAAGTTTTCACTTGGTTGACAGATGTCAACGAGGTATTCTATCTACCTAGAATTTGCATATGGAGCAAGTCGTCATACACAAAACTTGTCTTCTGGCGCATGGGTGGTTTACTCACTTGAGGGTCTACTAGTGTCTTCAGGTGGCGTATGCCTAGGGCTATCCATGAACAATGTGGTCGAATATAGCGTTGTTATAGAACTTTTACGTGATGCTATCTCACATGGAATTTGTTCATTATAAGTTCGCATGGACTCCCAGTTAGTGGTACGTCAATTGAATGGCTGTTACTGCATGCGTGATCCTACTTTACTCCGATGATTCCTATGGGTACGTATTTTAGAAAGAAAATTTGATGTTATTACATATTATCATATTCCTAGGAGTTCTAATCATGTATTTGATGCTTATGCTAATTTGATTTTAGATTGGAATTTGTCACATAATTAAAAGTAAAGAAAACCATCTCATCAATGTACACATTGTAAAATATAAGTAAATCCGAAGATCCTTTTTTATATATTTCAAAAATTATGGTGTTTATAGTACACAAATTGGGGCTAATACCCTCAATACACATATACAGTCGGTATTCCAATATCCCACAACATCTATGCATGTGGTGTAGGAGGTGTGTCATGGTAGAAAACCATGGCGTTTGCGAGATGCCAAAAGCGTCATACCAATGCCCTGGGTACACCAACCACTTGTCACTGTATGGCTTTAGGAGGATCCTCTACCTGAACCATGGGTATCCTATGAGTCAAACGTGATAGGTGGCCCTGCATGTTTTGTAAGACCCTCTAGGCTTCTCCTCTCACCATCTCATCTCCCCGGTTCTTATTGAAGACCCATGTATGTGTTGCACAAATGTCTAGTCAATACTTAAGCACCATCCAAAAATATTTTTGTTTTATTATACAAAAATACAAAAAAATGAAATATGTAAAAACATGTGACATACCTATGTCACCATAGGTGGTCCCTGGTGGGAGTGGCATGTCTGGATCTCCTCTAGAGTCGATCCCGTCATAGAGATAGTCATCCATAGTAATGACCTGTCATCGCCACCAGTAGAAAAAGTCATCTTTGTAGGATGTTGAAACCCTACCTCCCCCTTGCCACCTCATTACCTTGGTCCACCATGACATGGCTATATCGTGAGGTCCTCTAGGAAGAATCTCAAGTCTAGGTCCCAAACCTGGAATATGCTCGAAAAAGAAACTGCATAGGATAGAGGCAAACCTGAAATTTCTTTTACTTCCCTATTTGCACTCTGTCAACTGGCTCTTCATATTTTCCAGTAGTGAGGTACACTAGTCATATATTGTGGGTCTCACACACTGCATTGCATATAACATGAGTGGCCTCGATGCCTGGTGCAATGAAGCTGAACCTATGATCCTGGTCAATACTAGGACAATTATCTTCAGGCTGAGGTTGTTTATTTCCCATATAGGGACTTTAATCCCTACCTTAGGATTCCCTACTACATAGTGGGCATTGATATGTTCCTCTATATTCATCCCACTCCCGGCTCCCCGTGATTTTAGGTTTACAACCTCTCCCCGACGTGATAGACCAGTCAGAAATTAAATGTCCTCTACTTCAATTCTGTTAATCCCTAATCTTGGCTCATTACCCCTTAATTGGGGCATATTATATTAGTAATTTTATTTTATTTATTTCATCTTTAGGCCATTAGTTGTAATTATACCTCCTAGTCTCCTATATATACCAAGGAGACATTTTCATTTTGAATCATCTTGCACTTGAAAATTTAAGTGGGGTAAAAGGAGGTTGCCCCCTTGAAGAGGATTATTATCTGAAATTATCTCTTTTTCAATGCGTTGAGTACTTTTCCTGAGGTTTTTCTATTCTATATTGATGTTTGGTTCTTAACATATGGTATCAGAGCTCAAGGTCTTGGGGTTTCGCTGCTACATCTAAGACACCGTGGAATTTTTCCTATAACTTTTTTTCTAGAATGTTTCAGAAGGAAAGGCTTGGAGGATATTTATTAGATGGATCAAGGTACGTTGGGTTCAAAATTAAGCTCCTGGGGCCTTACACTTTCATATATAAAGCCTATACAAGATAGGGTTCTGGAATCATCCTGAAATGAGCCATTGCGGAATTTTCTCTATAAAAATTTTTATGTAACGTTTCATACCATGAACTCTGGAGGCCATTTATATAAATTAGTAAGGTATCTATGGTAAAAATTTCAGCTTCTGGGTCATCTTAAATTTGTATATACACCTTTTGTAAGATAGGGTATGTGACTAGTCCTATTGACTAGTCTCAAGAAGGTGTTCCCGGTAAAACAATCATAACTTCTTGCTAGAGTATCCAAATTGAGTGGGACTGGTTTCATTGGATCGTGGACAGTTTGTAGTATTTTGGGTGTGAGTTTCAGAATTTGATATCAATTATTTTTTTTGGGGCATGCTATACAAGTGAGATATCCTGGAAAGGCCAAAAATTGGCAAGTTGTGAGGAGGTTACCATAAATTCCACTTGGCACATCCAATTTTGATCAGACCTGTGGAATTACAGAGAAGAAATATCAGAGAACTACCTAAAAGAAATTTTCATACCCAGAAGGGCCAAAACTTGGGAGATAGAATAGAAAAAATATAATATAGCAAAACCGCCTCAAAATCAAGATTCAAAAGTGATACTTGGCCAACATGCCACCAAAAAAGGGACCTTCTACACCAAATAAGCCTCCAGAAAATCCTAATTGGACTCTTGATGAAGGTGAAGAAATGTGTAGGGACATAAATGAACTACAAAAGAAGATGGGTTCAATGGAAGTTAAGTTGGATACTAATATGGATTCAATGGAACCTAAGTTGGATACTAAGATGGATTCAATGGAAGCTAAGATCATGGAAGTATTGAAAAATTTCGTAACAGAGAAGACACCCGAAAGTGAAAATGCATCCCATGAAATTCATGATGAGGACACAAGGAAGGTAAATCAAGAATGGAGAAACTCCAACTTTGG
>ML778403.1:1362586-1428111 GCA_009831015.1 Picea engelmannii
CATAGTGATGTTCAGGGGGGGTGTTGGAGTTACTTTACACACACCTAGGATTTTTTTTTCCTAATGTTTTTCCTATGTTTATTAGTCTTTATCCAGTATCCTAAAGTTTAGGGGGAATATTCTCTTCAGTTTTCACTTCAGTTTGACTAGTTGAGTGGATTCTAAATGTTTCATTGGTTTTGTCACCATGCAACATTGGTATCATCACCAGCTAATGAAAATTTTCCTTGGTATCATCACCATAATAGTGCACTACCCATGATTCCTTGATCTCCTCTTCACTTCACTCTATTTCAGTCAGTTAATTGAAGACTAGTAGACTAGTTAACTCAACTAGGTGTCAGTTCACTCTTGTAACTGCCCGAGAGACTAGACTAGGTGGAAGTTCACTCCCGTAAGTGTTGGTGTGTGTCCAAATCATTCTATACCACCACTATGGCACATTGGATTTACCTCTAGTGCGCATTGGTTGAGTTATACAGAGTATATCACGTGTAAATTATTCATTATTCATTATGGTTAATGAGAATTCTTCCATCTTTTCTCTCTTGCTTCTTCTTTCTCAATTCCTCTCTGCAAATGTGTGTGGTATTTTCTATCTAGATCTATTTTGTGTAGGTTCAACACATTTACATACCTAGGGTCTAGCTCTCATATTCAATATTCGTCAATCAAGATCTGATACAATCGTCAAAGATTAGAAAAAATTTGATACCACTTGTCAGGAAATGAGATACACTTCCACACTAAATATAGCAGAAGAGAAAAATAATTTAATCAATAAGGTAAATGACAAAGCAATCACATAGTACACATAGATTTTACTAACCCAAACTGGGAAAACCAACATTTCTTAAGCATTCTTCTCTCTTTTTGTCTTATTCAATATTAATAAAAGGCTACATGTCTAACCTTTGGCCACACCTAAGACATAATCGACATCATACCCTCTTTCCTATGCAAGAATAACCTTGTATCCAATCCAACTTACATCTGCATGACCAACAACCTACATCTAAATATTTCTCTAAGGACTAGATATCTTACGATTTATTGATTATCAACATTTATGAACTTACAACACGCCTATTTATAGGATTTACAACATGAAAAACCATAAATTCATGGCGTGAAAAAATGGTTATAGATACATGTAGATCATTGGCTACAAATCCTGGGAATCTCAAGATTTTGTTATAGTCGAATCCAAGTCGGATTACTAGTCAACTACCACTCGATCTTCATTCGGTCTTCAGTCAGTTTCCACATGTCCTCCTATCGATCTCTTGTTGGTTGACCTCTTCGACTTTCTTTTTATTCATTTACCATGTCGAGCTTCCTCAACCTTTGATTTCAAATTTACATGGTTGACTAACTTATGTTTATTAAGGTTGGTTGTCATTGATGTCAACCCTTGAAGAATGCCTCGTAGAAAAATGGTTGGGTAATGGACCAAATATTTTTTGATGTAAATATGACTCATTATTGTCTTTTCATGGTTTATAATAAGTATAAATGGATGAAATCCAAATTGGTCCCCTTATGGTGAAATCCCTCACGAGAAGACGCTTTGTGGATTGAGTTATCCTAGAGGTATGGTTAGAGAACATGTGCTTATTTGTGGAATAATGAGATGAAGGTCAGTGAATTTTTCATTGAAACTATCCTATATGGATATTTCTTTTCATGCCATTTCCATTGGTATGTGGAATGCCACATAACTCCTCACGGTTAGAGAGTTATGCCCATGAGAAGTTGGAGAACCCTGGTTTGGGTAATGGACCTGAGTTTGTTTGATGGATAATGGTATGAGTTTTGATATATTTGTAGGTAATACTATTCTATATGGATGGTAAATGTCATTCAATTTATGGTGGTATGTGTAACGTCACATAACTCCTCATGGTTTGAGAGTTATGGCCTTACGAAGTTGGAGGACCCTCTTATGTCATCTAGAAGCCCCAAAAGGTCAAAGTAGTCAAAGTGGTTTAAGAGATTTTAGAAGGTAAATAATAAAGTGAATTGATGANTGTAATATAATTCAAAGTGAATACAAAATAAATTATTTAAATAATAAATTTAATGGAGAAATTAGAAGTGGGTTAACCCTAAAATAAGGAAAGTGGGCAAACTAACCTAGAAGATGTTTTTAAGGAAACTACTTGGAGAGTATAAATAAGAGGCAAGGCTCTCTCATTTTAGATACACTTGAGAATATTGAATACCTATAGGTGTCTGAGTCAACCAAAGGATATCTAAACCAAATTTCTAAGGGAAGGTGAAGAAAAGAAGGTTGGAATTAAAGGAAGGATAAATTCTTTTGATGATGCTTTCTAAGGTATGTTATTTACAGCTCATCTCACCATTTTCACAATAACTTTTTTTCTAGAATTATTCAGACCGTGAAATTTATCTTCCATTGAGGAAACATATCCAAGTATACATGGTAAAAAATTCCACTTGTGGGTCGTTGTATTTTTGGAGTTACACTCTGTGGAAAATAGGGTTTGTGGCTAATCCTGAAACTAGTCAAAAACAGGTGTTTCGGGTAAAAACATCATAACTTCTTCATAACAAATCCAAATTCCGTAAGACCAAATGTGTTGGTTAGAGTATAGTATTTAGTATTCTTTTTAATAGTTTCAGATCAATGAAAAAAATATTTCGTGTGGTGCACTCTCTACAAGGTCGCTTTCTAGAATAAGCCAGAATTCAGCAAGGTATGTCATTTTTGCTATAACTACTTTTCTGAGAGGTTCCAAGTAGTGAAATTTGGATTTATTGCATAAACAAAACTCAAGAAAATTATGTTTGAATTTCAGATATTTATTCATTACAGGTAAAAATTTATGATTATTTCAAGTTAGGGTTGTTGACCAATCCAAAACTAGTCATGTGAGACTAAAGAAAAGTTTCATGTAAATGCTAGCCTCTTGTTGTTTAAAGTTAAAGAAGGTTTGTAGGTATGTGATAATATACACCAGTTCTATTACAACATTATAAATCATGTTTGGATGATGAAATTGATGAGGGATTTTTGTTGGGTTACAATTTCGGTACATGGTTGAGACAAGTAGTTGATGAGTTAGCACATACATGAGGTGTATAGTTGAGGATGTTGGTACATATTGATGATTCATAGTTGATGAGTAGTTGAAACATAATTGGTACATACTTGGTACATGGTTTGTTGCACTTGTTTATGGTATAGGTTGATTACATATTGTTTGGTACAGGTTGGTGCATGGTTGATGCACTTGTTTATGGTACAGGTTGATTGTAGGTTGAGGTACATGTTGATGCATGGTTCAGGTTTATTGGTACAGGTTTACAACGGTATATCTCATAGTGATAGTGTGATAGTGTTTCCATCATTCTACTTCTACTTCAGGGCGGTTGGACGGGGCAAGGACAGGTGGTTGTAGCCACCTTCCAATTGTAGCCAGAGAACATAGGGGGTTGTAGCCTCCTTCTAGTTGTAGCCATAAAATTGGGGAATTGGAGCTTCCCTCGGGTTGTAGCCTGAGAAACTAGGAGGTTGGAGCCTCCTTCCAGTTGCATCTGGAAAATAAAGGAAGTTGGTGCTTCCAATGAATGTAATTCTTCAAGACATATAAGAAAAAACATTATGTGGTTTTCTCTTGATTTGCGTTTCCACGTAAAATACTGGTTATTTTTCATTTCTTATTGCTCATTATTAGATAATAATTCTACATTGATATAACACTTGGATTATTTGAAGAAAAAGGATTATAATTACGTTATTACTGATTCACCCCTCTCTCAGTAATCCAACAATTGGTATCAGAGAAGGTTCCTTCAGAAATCAGTTTAACCACTGAAAGGTAGATAATGGAGAGTACCAACTTGTATAAAAATGGAATTCCATAGTTTGATGGACAAAAGTATGGTTTTTGGAGTATAAGGATAAAGGCATATATACAGGAACATGGATTTCAAGTTTGGAAATCAATTGTAGATGGATACACAGCACCAACAGTTCCACCAAAAAATGACAAAGCAGGGAAACTTGGTGAGAATAATTCCAAAGCCAAAAATGCACTTTTGAATGGTCTCAGTGATACGGTATTCACCAAAGTTGCACATTGTAAATCCGCTAAAGATATTTGGGACAAGCTTCGAAATATTTATGAAGGAGATAAAAAGTCAAAGCAGCAAAGCATAAAACTTACAGAGGTCAGTTCGAACAACTAAAAATGAAGGAAGATGAGAATATTGCAGCCTACTTCTTACAAGTTGATGAAAAAGTGAATGCAATCATAGGATTGGGAGAAGAAATTGAAGAATCTGTAATTGTTCAAAAGGTACTAACATCTCTTCCTATGATATTTAACCCTAAGATATCAGCACTAGAAGAAAGATCGGATCTAAACTCAATAAGCATGGACGAACTACATGGAATATTCACAGCATATGAAATGAGAATTGAACACGAAAATCTAGATGTAAAACAAGCAGCTTCAAAGCATCAAAAAGATCAAAGCAAAAGAAAAAGGAACAAGAAGAATATAGCAGCAACAATGATGTCTTGGAAGATGATGAAGAAGTGGCCAACTTTGTCAAAAGACTGAACAAGGGAACCGATGGTAGGTATAGAGGTAAGCTTCCTTTAATTTGTTTTAATTGTGATGGTATTGGTCAATTTGATAACAAATGTCCTCATAAGAAAAAGAGAAATGATGAAGGTTACTCAAAAGGCAAGCACACATATAAAGGAAAAATAACTACAAATATATTTTTCAAGAAAATCTTATGTACCAAAGAAGACATCTCATCATCAGATGAAGATGAAATCAGTGACAATGAGACAGGAAGAGTTCTATTCATGGCAGTAAAAGATTGTGACAAAGACAACTCCGAAGAAGAATATGAAGAAGCTGAAGAAGAATATGAAGAAATTGAAGAAGTAGAAGTTGACTATCAAGAAGAATTAATGTGTGCCATAGAAGTTATCATTAGAGAAAAGAAGAAAAGCAAGAAACTACAAGCAGAACTAGACAAGAAAAAGGATACAAGAGAACTAGAACAAACGATCACAAAATTGAAGGTTCAAATAGAAGAAGATAAAAGAATTGATGAAGCACTCAAATAAAATCTACAAGAAAAGGATAGGATCATTGGAAACTTGGAAGCAGATATTGTCACAATAGAAAGGATATTCAAAAGAAAAATATGTAGAATAGCTCAAAAGTTCTGGATGACATTATCAGTAGTCAAAAATATCGTCTTTACAAGTCCGGACTTGGACACAATCAGATAGAAAAGGGATCATTTCCAAAAATTTATGTAGAAACAATCAAAGGGGATAGGAGGATATACATGGGAGATTACAGGGACACTCCTCCACCAAGAAGATTCAGATTTCAGAATCAACAACAGACAGATAGGCCTCAAGAAGAAGAAGGATTAATAAGAGCACCTCCTTTCATAAGATCTTCAACTCCCAAGTATCAAACTATATTTTTTAGTTTATGTTATGCATGTAATAATTTTGGACATAAAGCTGTGAATTACAGAGCTAACAACAAGAACAATAACAACTTTGAGAGTCATACACACAAGGGTTATTCAAGAAGACCTAGTGAAACATAGAGAAGAAGTTACAATAGGTTTGAATCTTTGAGAATTGAAGTGGATTGTTACAAATGTAACAATTTTGGACACGTGGCCAAATATTGTAGAATGACAGTCTTCCTAAATAACCGCAATAGAATAACAACAGTCACATACATGAACCTTAGAAAACGACATGGATAAGAAAGCAAGATTAGTATAGAAATGAAGAATGAACAATTGCTCTAACAACTAAGAAGAGGAAACATGGTTGGTATGTTGACAATGGATGTTCAAAACACATTATAGGTGATAGATACAAGTTTCGTACATTATGAGAGAAAAGAGATGGATCTATCTCCTTCGAAAATGATGATTCGACTAAAATCATTGGAAAAGGCACAATCTGAATTGGGAACAAGAATGAAAAGGAAGAAAATGTTCTACTAGTAGAAGATATGAAACATAATATTCTAAGTGTGTGTCAAATGTGTGACCAAGGCCATAAAGTTACTTTCGATTCAAAAAAGTGTGAGATAAGAAAAGAAGATTCAGGGAAATTGGTCGCTATAGCTGCAAGAACTTCAAGCAACATATATGTGTTAAGTGAAATTGGAAATGAAAAGTGTTGTCTAGGAAAGGAAGATGAAATTTGGCTATGGAACATAAGAATGGGGCACATACATTTTTATAACCTTGTCAAAGTCAACAAAAGAGAAGCATTCGGAGAAATTCCCCAGATCACGAAACCAACCAACACTTTATACAAGCATTGCCAACAAGGAAAGAAAACAATGACCAGGATTAAATCAAAGGAATATTCAACGACAATACCACTGGAAATTCTGCATACTGATCTAGTTGGACCAACTAAGACAAAGGGATTAAAAGGTGAGAAATACTTCATATTATTAGTTGATGATTATACTAGAATGACTCCAGTTTTCTTTCTCAAGAATAAGTCATAAGCTTTTGAAAACTTCAAGATCTACAAGGAAATGGTTGAAAATTAAATGGATTCAAAAATCAAATGCTTGAGATTTGATAATGGAAGAGATCTCACCTCAAAGGAATTTATGGACTACTGCAGCAATCATGGAATAAAAAGACAATTATCTGTTGCTAGGACACCTCAACAAAATGGAGTTGTTGAAATAAAGAACAAGATAGTACAGGAAATGGCTCGAACAATGTTAATGGATTCGAAATTGACAGATATTTTTTGGACACAGGCAGTGCATACAACAATTCACATTCAAAACATAGTAATGCTCAGAAACAACACTGACAAAACTCCTTACGAACTATGGAAAGGAAGACCAACAAATGTAAAACACTTCAAAGTTTTTGGAAGAAAATGCTATATCAAAAGAGAAGATGGCGGAATGGGAAAGTTTGACTCTCATGTGGACAAAGTGTTATAGCAAGATTTGCCTCACCATTACTATATTGCATAGAGGGCCTTTTTCCATTTCCCTATGCAAACTTGTCATCCCTTTTTGATGAATCTAGAGCTAAAAATACATATTTTTCCACATATACGCACCTTATCTACTATACAACATGCGTATACATAGTCTGCTCCACTGTAGCCCACGTACATCAGGATTTATGCCAGAAAATACAAAAATGAAGTTGGGTTTCCATGTCACGATAGGAGATCTCTGATCCTTGGCCTTCCATATACCAGAAACGTTCTGACTCGACTCTTCAGTTGCATTTTGAAGGCTATAAGAACACAATTCCGAGCTATGGAAAAGAGGAGAAAGCATTCAAATTTGAGAGCAAAGTTACTCTGGAGAAATTACTTCATATTGAGTCTGCATCCCTTTGTCCCTCAAGTCTGAACATAGTTTTCAATCCCCAATCTCTTTCCCTATTGCTGAGAGAACCTCATTGTCTCTTTCCTATGAGCTTGCCTTTGGTGGAGGATTGAAGTGGTGGAGGCCCAGTTGGAAGGAACTTGGTTTCTTGGTTTCAAACCGTACCAACATGAAAGTTTGTAATGTTTTCGCTTCTGTTGATCATTTATTAATAGAAATACTCCTTTCCGTCCAATTGGTATCGTGTAAATATATGATTATGATCCATGGGCATATTTGTAATGTTTATTAATCGATTATTCTATCTAATGTTCTAACCCCTTTACATTATCACTATATACTTTCTATGCTTGTTTGTTGAGAACTTGTTGCAGGTACAAAGCTTTGGGTCAAAGTGCTCAATGGTGGAACATCATCAAACGTTGGAACGAGGTAGGCTTCTTTCTTATCTCACTTGCACATTGGTTTATATAGTATATGTTGGAATTGAGTAGAATTATGCAGTCATACATGTCTATTGTGGTTTACCCTGGCCATAGAGAGTTTTTCCCTCATAATAGAATTGGCGACTCCACTGGGGAGAGATATTTTGTCTAAGTGTTGAAGTACTTTTTTTCTTTGCATTGCTCTTTTTCCTTTGAGGTTCTTTTCATATCACTGCTTGACAGATTATGTTCACTCTAGGTCTAAGTTTTCGGCCTTTTTACCCTTGTCTGGCTTTTTTTCAAGCCTATACATGCCCTATTGCCTTGATAGTCATGTACACACATGTGTTGTCTCACTACGAGTTGCGTATATATGCTCGATTTCCCTGAACATTCGTGTACACCTTATTTCCTTGCTTGGTTTCTTGGTTTGGTGGTGGTTGGGTGGGATTTGATGATTGTTGAGCCTTCTTAGGTATCTATAGTGCTTGTTGAGCTTCTCTGGGTTGACAGGAAACTTGTTTGGAGTTGAATTTTTGGGCGTAGTCTTTCTCATCATTTTTCATTTTTTATTTTTCCTTGAACTCTGGGATGTTTCTTGGTTTCTTGGTATTTTGCTTGAGTTATTTCGTTGATACATAGTAGAATTTATATATCAGGTTTCTTATCAGTCCATGCATTTTCTTTTTAGTATATTGAAAATACAAAAAAATAGGCATTTTACATTGCTTGGCATTTTTGTCTTTTGAATCTTTATCATTAGCTTAGTGCATTTAGTGAAAGATTTCATTTTGCTTCTGAATTGCAGAGTTGAAATTGAAAATTGCATTGTTTTATACGCATATCATTCATTGAAAAGTTAATATTAGACTTTGCATTATATTCATATTCATGTTCTTGCAGAGTCGTAATATCATGATTTTCACTTCCATACCTTTTTTAGTCATCACGGCCAATAAAATCTACGCTTTAAACTAAAATTGATTAGTCACGATTTTATTTTTAGGGTGCACAAACTAGTCTAGGATTTAGTGCCTTGAGATAGGATTTTGTGAGTAAACTTCTCCAAGGAAATCAAATCAACATATGTTTCTGAGAAAGGGAGATGAGAATTCCATTGTATAATTGGTAATATCAGGAGGCTCCACTCACACCGAAGTTAATCACGAGCTTGTGCGAAGTTAGTTGAAGGGATAACCCCCGTATACTTGCATAGTGTCAAAGATATTTCTGTGGATTTATTCGTATTTGGGGATCTTGCTAGTACCCATACCTCTTTGAGAGACAATAATTTCAAGGTTTCGAGCTTTGTTACCCTGCCCATATGGTAATCCAGACTTACGACTTCTCTCCTGTGCATCAGTTATACAATGGTTTATTAGTTTCTTGACTTAGGTATCTCATAGGTTACTTGCAAGGGTTATTCTTCTTGTACCCTGAGTCAGATAGGGGTCGGAAAACACAAAACCTTTATGGAGGATTACCTCTCTGGGGGGATCTGACCGACTGGTTGTTAAGCCCACGAGGGCCCCTATAACTAATTATGTTACCTCCAAACATTAGCGGGGAGTCTCAGGTCCCTCTTGGACGAGACATACCTTCTTTAGCGAGGGAGGCCACTCAGCCATTTTAGCCCATTTGCATGCATATTGGTCGTTTGACTTTTTGGTATTCTCTTTGACTACTAGTTGACCTTAGGAGTCCCTTTTTGGGGGGTTTCATCATCATGGATAGTGGAGTTTCTTTCTCTCCCTCATTTACTACCACCCACCCTATGATGCCAACTCATTTCATGGGAATGGATCCTTCCTCTTTTTACAATAGTATGCAGAACTACAACACTCAGTCCCTGCCTTGGGTCTCTAGTAATTTTTCTGTTGATATGTATTCACCCATGAAATCCTCCCCCTGGTCCATGTATATGAATCCTAGCATTGGATTCAGAGGCATCATGGCTTCGATGCCTATTTCTTCGTTTGATATAAGTCACGTCCCCATGGGAGGTTGGAACCTTCCCCCTTATGGATCCAATTCTAGCTATGCTCTTCCAGGAGCCAATGCTCAGATGGGGACTTATCCCAATTATTATGCCCCATCCACGCATCTGTTGTCTTCCATGTCAGTTGCCTCGAACACTTTTTCCATGACAGACCTTCAAATACCTCTAGCTATTTCGTATGGGGAAAATCAATTTTATGGTTCGAGCTACCCTCTTTATGGGACCCCTTTACAATGGGGAAACATATATCCTCACTCGAATAATTCTTATCCGACCTCGGTCCCTACAAAAATCTCAGTGATGATGCCCGTCCAAACCTCTTTAGACCATTTTAGCACAAGCTACCACCCTTCTGGGCAGGGATGGGGGGTATACCAAGATCCTTCCTAGAATCCAATGTTTCAAAACCAATATTTCCCTATACCTTCACATCAAATGCCACAATATACCTCTAGCCTAGTCACTGTCAGTCATACTGAGGCTCCATCACCAACCTTTTCTAGTCATGTCAGAGATGGGTCCAAATTTTCTACAAATTATGTCAACATCTCGCACCCAACCTCTACCAATTATGTTGGGATCACCATCATATTCACCCCGAATCATAGTTGTGTCACATCTCCAACCTATATTCATCATGAAGGAGAGAATTCTATTCCCTCTACCATTCATGATGAGATCTTGTCACCAGCTGTCGTAAGTGACGTTGGGGGCATCGAGAAGCCTAGACATCTCAGATGTAATCCTAAATTCCTTTGTAGGACTTGTGAAGGAATTCACCTTACTCGTTTGTGTTTGGCTACTACTGGAATACCAGAAGCGTGGGTCTCACCCAAGATCCCTTCAAATTCTGAGGCATCTGTGGTCTCTTCTCACACCATTTCTCCTTTGATCGTCTCGGTGGTTCTACCACCACAATCCCCTCCCGACCTCACCCCCTTTGTCGAGGGTGAAATGTCTCTTTTCCCCGTTAATATGTATCCTCTTCAACCTATAATTGAAGAAGTGGTCACTCCAGTGCAATCTCCGATCAATTCTACTCTCCCTAAAGACAGTGATGCATCCTTCAATCACATCATCAACATTCCTAATCCTACTCCTTTTGAACAAGAGAGATTTATTCTTCCCCCAAATGCTCTCCCTCCAAGTCATGATGAGGTTCCTTTCAATTGGGAGGACCTGATGGGGCATCCCATACCCCCACCTATGTCTTTTCTAGAAAGAGACATTATTCAAACCATCATGGAGACTATATACTCGATTAGCACTTTCGCAAAAGACCAGTACAGGAGCCTTGGCCTCCTCCTTTACATGTTGATTAGAATAGAAAAGTGAGTATTAGTTAAGCTCTTTTCTGACTCGTATAAAAACCAAAAATATTGTCGAGTGATTTTTCCCTTTCACAATCGTTAAATTGGATTTGAAAGGTCACTTGTCTTAGTTAACCTCTTTTCCGACTCGTTACCAAAAATAGAAAAGATAGCCGAGTGAACTTGTCTTTTTCAAAGTCGTAAATTGGATTTGAAAAGACATCTATTTGGCACAAGTTTACCCCTTTTTCACACCAAGTAAACTAGAAGACATAAAAAAGGACATTTTTTGGGGTCAGGTTGTGATTTCATCTCATGCCCTCGCTTGCAGTATTGAGCCTTTAGTTGGTTCTCGCTTTGCGTTATAAACTGTTGCCTAAGCAATTTTTGCATCCTCAACCAAGAAGACCCTTGTTTATATCCTTCGCAATTTGACACCCTATACCCTGGAGGGAACATCACCCTGAGTGTCCATCTCTCACATGCATTTCCTTGCATTGAGCATAGGTACGTTCTATTGTTGGAAGTAGTTTTTCTTACTTGTGACACTCGTTCCCTCCTCTATATCATAGAATTAATTTGTTATGAAAAAAAAAAAAAAAGGACGGTCAGGAAGGGAGTACTATATTATATTTGGTAGCAGCCGTTTCGCCTTTGAACAAAGCACAAAATTATTCATTCCTTGTGTCATCATAATTTTGGGTTTAGCATGGCCTTAGGAATATGATCTCATTATAGAGTTTTCTCTACCGACTGGTTACTCTTCTAGTCCCTATAGAGAACATTATTGATGCCTCCTGCATCTAATAGTCACCTCATTGAGTCTATGATGTCAAAGTCCACCATATGTCTCATGCTCTTGTTCAAAGGAATTCTATCAACTTGTGTTGGCCATTCCTTAAAACTCTCGACTTTTCATGTCGGCCATACCCTCAATTTGTCTCATAATCACATGATACTATGGTCTTATCATGCACCCTAGCCCTACTTTCACCATTGGTATGTCACCTTGAACCTAGCAATCAACATTTCATCATTGGTCATTGACTGGGTGGTTTCCCTTGTGTTCGAAGGCAAGAAATCTATTCACACTTTGGGATTCATGCAGTGTCTTGGATGCCATTAGACTTATTGCTGGTTTCCTCTCCTTTGCCAGCATTTTTCATCATTAGATGTTATTCAAAGGGTATTTTCGTGTACCGCTTGCATTTGGCACATGCAAAAGATGCATAGGGTCATTGTTTCATGAACATGTTCTTCGTTCGATCACCGCAAAATTATGAAGCTCCTTATTTACTCACACTGACTAATGAGAGATTCCTTAATGCTCTCCTTTCAGTGGGTCTCTTTCCATCGACTTCGGCTCATTTATTCTGGATATGGGACATAGAGTTTTATGAGTACCTTGATACTTGTAGTCATTAGTGGCAGGTTCTCTTGCCATTGACATATGGGAATACATCAATGTCTCCTGATCAATGGATTCCTCAGGTGTTCGACATCGACTCCTTTATTCACACTTGTAGGAATGCACTCGGTGCCTTGATACCTACTTTCATTATTGGTAGGATGTCTCACGTTTGTTAATGGTATACCTCAATGACCAGTAATCAGATGATGTCTCATTGTGTTCGACCTCAACTCCTTTATTCACATGATGTAGACTTGCACCTTTCGCGGATGTGTATAAGACTTGAAGACATCACTATGTGGTCATCGCTTTCCTAAGCAGTTGCTTCCTTTTCATTGGACCAACACCTATTTGACTACAGTAATCATGGGACATCAAATTATACTCCATTGAATACAGATATCTTCAGATTGGTTTTGAGACTGGTTCTACTGGGCCTTGTTCATGATTATGACAACTTTGGCATATAAACACATTTGTATTTTCCTATTCATGGCCACAGACACATATTTGGTATATTTTCCACATGGATTTGCATTGTATTCTATTGGAATCCATGTATGTAAAGTCAACACAGAATGTAATGAGAAACTAGTATTTCCAACTGGGTTTACGCCACTCCACTCCTGGGTTATTTATAATGTATTTCATCCATCGTAGATACTACTCTGATCTCACACATTAGGGGGCATATGTTATAGCAAGATTTTCCTCACCATTACTATCTTTCACAAAGGGCCTTTTTTCATTTCCCTATGCAAACTTGTCATCTGTTTTTGATGAATCCAGAGCAAAGAATACATATTTTTCCACATATGCACTCTCTATCTACTATACATCATGCATATGCATAGGCTGCTCCACTACATCCCATGTACATCAAGATTTGTGCCAAAAAATACAAAAATGAAGTCGAGTTTCCATGTCATGACAGGAGATCTCTTATCCTTGGCCTTCCATATACTAGAAATGTGTAATGTCCCCCACCTCTTAGAGAGGTGATGAGGAGACTCAGTGGCCTGGGCACCCCCACTAGGTCATAGTCTCACACTGAAGGGGGGAAAGTCAAGAAGTTAAAAGTTATATTTTTAAGTTGACTTAAGAAAGGAAAAGGATAAAGGAGTAAAAKATAACTCAAYAGAARAATAGAAGATTAACCCTGGGAGTTAACCTAACTCAACAGAGAATTAGAAGGAAAAGTATAAGTAAGAGGCTGGGGTGCACCTATTACTCATTCTGGTTTTGGATTAGCATTTGCTATTGCTATTGAGCATTCAGTTTGGGGGTTTTGCTGTACAAACCCTTTTGAGAAACTCAGTGGTGAAATATCCACTCACCTTGTTCCGCAGCTTGGTCTCAGGGATGAAAGACTCCTCCACACCATTCTAGTCTCAGCCCATCTCCATCTAGCGCTTCAGAAGGTATCAAGTCATAATGTTCTTGTGTTTCCAGCAAGGGCGCACCATCATCTAGAGGGAGGTTCAATCCAGCTTATCCTGAGGGCATGGGGCCATTCTGACAGTTGGGTTTTGTTTGCAGGGGCAGGACCATCAGTTTGAGGGATTTTCTGGAGGGTTATCATCATTCTACATTTGTCTGCAGATTGGGACATCTTAGAGCCATAGGGGACGTCCTATAATTCAGTAAAACTCAGATCTAGGGAGATCTGATTGAGATCTGAGTTTGAAACTTCTCCCACGGGATTCTCATAGCCCGATCTATATTCTTGGAGAGTTTCAAATCATTTGGAGGCCTCCTTCATCAGGTCCAAACCAACTAGGGTTTCAGTCATCCAGTGGGGCACCCCATTCAGTGGGAAATTCATATCTACGGGGTTTGAGAGTGGATTTGGGAATTTGGACATCTGGGTTGTCCTTACAGTTGCCCGATCTATCATTTGGAATATTTCTCAGGATGATTGGACACTTTTGGTAGAAGGGCAAAATTATTGAGGGCTTCAGCATTCTAGCAGGACGTGGCACTTTCCAGCTTGGAGGTTGAGCATTAGTACGGCTCAGATCTACTTCATTGTATATCCAACCTTTGGAGGCTTATTTTGTATTGTCGGGAGCATTTTGTAGCAGCTCATATCTATTACTTGTATGGCCATATGAGGTTTATGCCAGATCGACCATCTATTGTATTGATCTTACATTGCTCATAATAAAAAGGTCAGATCTTTGCTTGTGCTTCTACATCTTGAATATATTGTGATCTCTGTGTGTTGATGAATCTTGTATGCACTTAATAACTCAATAAATTAGTAGTAGTTAGTGATTCCAAGAAATAATTTGGCTTGGGATCATTACAAAACGTTCTGACTCGACCCTTCAGTTGCATTTTGAAGTCTATAAGAACACAATTCCGAGCTATGGAAAAGAGGAGAAAGAATTCAACTTTGAGAGCAAAGTTACTCTGGAGAAATTAATTCATATTGAGTCTACATCCCTTTGTCCCTAAAGTCTAAAAACAATGTTCAACCCCCAAGCTCTTTCCCTATTGTTGAGAGAACCTCATTACCTCTTTCCTATGAGCTTGACTTTGGTGGAGGATTGAGGTGGTGGAGGCCTATTTGGAAGGAACTTGGTTTCTTGGTTTCAAACCATGCCAACATGGAAGTTTGTAATGTTTTCTCTTCTGTTGATCATTTATTAATAGAAATACTCCTTTCTCGTCCAATTGGTATCGTGCAAATATATGATTATTATCCATGGGCATAGTTGTAATGTTTATTAATGATTTTTTGCTATATAATGTGCTAACCACTTTACATTATCACTATATACTTTCTCTGCTTGTTTGTTGAGAACTTGTTGCAGGTACAAAGCTTTGGGTCAAAGTGCTCAATGGTGGAACATCATCAAACATTGGAATGATGTAGGATTATTTCTTATCTCACTTGAACATTAGTTTATATAGTATATGTTGGAATTGAGTAGATTTCTGCAGTCATACCTGTCTGTTGTGGTTTACCCTAGCCATAGAGATTTTTTCCCTCATAAAACAAAGGATTACTTGTTGGTTACTCAAGTACAAGGAAAGAATACAAGTGTTTTAATATAAGATTGAACAAAGTTGTGGAAAGCATCAACGTAAAAATCGATGAAACAGGCAAACCATAATCAAAGGAAGAAAATGAATCAATGAAACAACCCTTAGCAGAAGAAGCAGAAGATGAAAAAGAAGTAGAAGAGCAAGATGAAGAGAATCCAACAAAAGAAGAAGAGAAAGTTAATCAAGTGTCTCCAAAGACACCCAGTAAATGAGTACATAAGAATCATCCTTCAGATCAGATTATCAGAAACAAAGATGTAGGAGTTGAGACTAGAAGAAGAATGCATTCCCTAGAACAAACACACCTAGCACTCTTATCTACAATTTAACCAAATTGTTTTGAAGAAACCAACAAGGATGAATCTTGGAATAAGGCCATGGATGAAGAATTGGATCAAATAGATAAAAATGACACTTGGGAACTAGTTCCAAGACCAACGAATAAGAATGTGATCAGCACAAAGTGGGTCTTCATGAATAAATTGAATGAAGATGAAAAAGTTACAAGGAACAAAGATAGACTGGTATGTAAAGGATATGCACAGGTTGAAGGAATTGACTTTGAAGACACATTTTCCCCAGTTGCCAGAATGGAAGCAATCTGTTTTCGTTTAGCTTATGCATGCTCCAAAAATATTAAAATGTATCAAATGGACGTAAAATCATCTTTTCTGAATGGGGAACTTGAAGAAGTAGTCTACATTGAACAAACAGAAGGATTTCAGTTGTCAAAAAATGCAGATTATGTGTGTAGATTAAAGAAGGCCTTGTATGGTCTAAAACAGGATCCTAGAACATGGTACTCTAGACTAGATAAGTATCTGCAACAGGCAGGGTTCAGAAAAGGAAGTGCATAAAACAACCTCTACATCAAGGTAATTCAAGGTAATATTCTATTAATTGAAGTTTATGTTGATGATATTATTTTTGGTAGTGATGATGACAAGTTAAGCCAGGCATTTGCAAAAGATATGAAAAATGAATTTGAAATGTCGTTACTTGGAGAACTATCCTTCTTTCTAGGACTTTTGATACGCCAAATCAACCAAGGAATTTTTATTTCTCAAACCAATTATATTAGAGAAATTCTAAAAAGGTTTGGTATGGAAGATTGCAAACCAGTTATCATTCCCATGCAAACTAGTTGCAAGTTGAGCAAAGATGATGATTCAAAGTCTACAGATCAGAGGCAATACAGGTCAATGATTGGCAGCCTACTATATGTGATAGCATCCAGACCATATGTAATGCAGGAAGTTGGACAGGTGGCACAATTTCAAGCAACACCAAAGGAATCACATGTATTAGTAGTGGAGAGGATTTTCATATATCTCAAAGGAACATAAGAGTTTGGATTATGGTATCCAAAAGGAAAGGATCTATCACTCATTGCCTACACAGATGCAGATTGGGTAGGTTGTATTAATGACCGACGAAGCACCAATGGAGCAACATTCTACTTGGGTGAGTGTTTAGTATCATGGTTAAGAAAGAAACAATCATCAGTATCCTTATCTACAGTCGAGGCAGAGTACATTGCAGCAACATCGTGTTGTACATAGATTCTTTGGATGAAACAAACTTTGACAGATATACAGGTTGAGTATGATGAGCCCATTCCAATCTATTGTGATAATACAAGTGCCATCAGTATCTCAAAGAATCCAATGATGCACTCCAATACGAAGCACATTCCAATCAATTATCACTTTTTACGGGAACAGGTTGCAGAAAAGAACATTAGAGTTGAGTATGTGGGAACAAAAGAACAAGTGGTAGACATCTTTACAAAACCACTTCCATGATAATCCTTTGAGTATCTTTTCCAGAGACTCAGAGTTATTTCTACTCCAAAATGAATTATTTTGAATGCTTATCTTATATGTCTTAGATGTACATGAGGAAGCACCATAAGAAGACAGTTCAGTCACGGGGAGCAGCCCCGGATGGAAAGATACCTTTGCCATTGATGACAAAGGGGGAGATATTTATCAAATGTAGAGGACAGAGACATGGTTCCAAGGGGAGTAGATTTATTAGATGCAGAGGATAGAGGCATGGTTCCAAAGGGAGCATGAGTGATATGATTTCAGTATTACATCAGAGTGTTGCCATTAATGCCAAAGGGGGAGATTGTTGATTAAGGTTGGTTGTCATTTATTTCAACCCTTGAAGAAAGCCCCATAGAAAAAAGGTTGGGTAATGGACCCACGATTTTTTTATGTAAATATGACTCGTTATTGTCTTTTCATGGTTTATCATAAGTATAAATCAATGAACTCCAAAGTGGTCCCCTTATGGTCAATTCCCTCATGGGAAGACACTTTGCAGATTGAGTTATCCTAGAAGTATGGTTAGAGAACCCATGCTTATTTATAGAATAATGAGATAAAAGTCAGTGAATTTGTCATTGAAACTATCCTAGATGGATAGTTCTTGTCATTCCATTTCCGATGGTATGTGGAACGTCACATAACTCCTCACGGTTAGAGAGTTATGGCCATGAGAAGTTGGAGAACCCAAGTTTGGGTAATGAACCCAATTTTGTTTGATGGATAATGGTATGATTTTTGATATATTTTCAGGTAATACTATTCTATATGTATGGTACATTTCATTCCATTTTTTGTGGTATGTGGAACGTCATATAACTCCTCACGGTTTGAGAGTTATGGCCTTATGAAGTTGGAGGACCCTCTTATGTCATCTAGAAGCCCCAAAAGGTCAAAGTAGTCAAAGTGGTTTAAGATATTTTAGAAGGTAAATAATAAAGTGAATTGATAAGTGTACTATAATTCAAATTGAATACAAAACAAATTATTTAAATAATAAATTTAATGAAGAAATTAGAAGTGGGTTAACCCTAAAATAAGGAAAGTGGGAAAAGTAACCTAGAAGATGTTTTTAAGGAAACTACTTGGAGAGTATAAATAAGAGGCAAGGCTCTCTCATTTTACATATGCTTGAGAATATTGAATACCTATAGGTGTATTAGGTAACCAAAGGATATCTAAGATGAATTTCTGAGGGAAGGTGAAGAAAACAAGGTCGGAATTCAAGGAAGGATAAATTCTTTTGATGATGCTTTCTAAGGTATGTTATTTACAGGCCATCTCACCATTTTCAAAATAAATATTTTTTCTAGAATGATTCAGACCATGCAATGGCTATTCCATTAATTAAACATATCCAATAAACTATGGTAAAAAATTCATCTTGTGGTTCGTTGTATTTTTGGAGTTACACTCTATGGAAAATAGGGTTTGTGGCTAGTCCTGAAACTAGTCAAAAACATGTGTTTCGGGTAAAAATGTCACAACTTCTTCATAACATATCCAAATTCAATAAGAACAAATGTGGTAGTTATAGTACAGTCTTTAGTATTCTTTGTAATAGTTTCAGTTCGATTCAACAAAATTTTCATGCGGGGCACGCTCTACAAGGTCGCTTTCTAGAATAAGCCAGAATTCAACAAGGTATGCCATTTTTGCTATAACTACTTTTCTGAGAGGTTCCAAGTAGTGAAACATGAAGGAATGGAATAAAACAAACTGAAGAAAATTGTGTATCAGGTTAAGATATTTATTCATTACAGGTACAAAGTTATGATGATTTCAAGTTAGGGTTGTTGATTAATCCAAAACTAGTCATGTGAGACTAAAGAAAAGTTTGATGTAAATGCTAGTCTCTTATTGTTTAAAGTTAAGGAAGGTTTGAAAGTATGTGATCACATACACCAGGTCTATTACAGAGTTATAAATCATATTTTGATGATGCAATTGATGAGGGATTTTGTTTGAGGTACAAGTTGGGGACATGGTTGAGACAAGTAGTTGATGAGTTGGCACATACATGAGGTGTATAGTTGAGGATGTTGGTACATATTGATGAGTCATAGTTGATGTGTAATTGACACATGATTGGTACATACTTGGTACATGTTTGGTTTCAATTGTTTATGGTACAAGTTGATTATAGATTGTTTGGTACAGGTTGGTGCATGGTTGATGCATTTGTTTATGGTACAGGTTGGTGCATGGTTGATGCACTTGTTTATGGTACAGGTTGATTACAGGTTGAGGTACAAGTTGATGCATGGTTGATGCATGGTTCAGGTTTATTGGTACAGGTTTACAACAGTATATCTCATAGTGATAGTGTGACAATGGTTCCATCATTCTACTTCTACTTCAGGGTGGTTGGATGGGGCAAGGACATGTGGTTGTAGCCACCTTCCAGTTGTAGCTGGATAACATAGGGGGTTGTAGCCTCCTTCTGGTTGTAGCCAAAGAATTGGGGATTTGGAGCTTCCCTCAGGTTGTAGCCTGAGAAACTAGGGGGTTGGAGCCTCCTTCCAGTTGCAGCTATAAAACAAAGTAAGTTGGTGCTTCCATTGAATGTAATTCTTCAAGACATATAAGAAAACGCATTCTGTGGTTTTCTCCCAATTTGGGTTTCCATGTAAAACACTGGTGTACTATGTATGTGTGTGACTTTTCATTTCTTATTGCTCATTATTGGATAATAATTCTACATTGATATAAAAATTGGATTATTTGAAGAAAAAGTATTATAATTATGCTATTATAGATTCACCCCCCTCTTAGTAATCCAAAAACTTCGAACTTCAACTTTCTTTAAATATACCTCGGCCCTCAACCTGATGTCGATCCACCTCGACTAGAAATTCAATGCAAAGAGCATAAAAAACCAACAAATATGACCAATGTTGTGTCGTCGGGCCTACACACCAAGTGCTTAACCATATGGTGCTAATCATTTTCTCACTAGACCAAACCTGTTGACTGGGCATTAAGTCCATGAGTGATGAATGGAAGTGGCACCCATTTCCTAACCAAGGAACTAAGGTTCATAACCTTGGTCTAAACCAATAGTTGTTTACCACTTATCGAAAGTGGTATCCTTCAACTTGTGTAGCGGGAGGTCGAGGGATGGTTTTAAAACCACATTCATGGGGTGCACTATACCTTCCTTTCTCTCCACGTGTCCCTTGGTGGGGTCCTACAATACCACTAGTGCACAGTACGCTTGTACTAACTTCCTCTCACCTTTCCAATCCACCTTAAATCTTATCCATTGATATGACCTTTCGATCGAGTGTTGATCTCCTCTCTTAGAGACATGATTATCTCCACTAATCTCTTATATTCTCTGATCGATCTACACCATATATCGAAACTCCGCATCAAAGTATCCTTCAATGAATACACTCAGAATCACAAACTACAAATACCTTTAGCTTCATATCAGACTTTGAATGAGGAAATACCTTGGTCGTCGATATGGATAAATCTCTATCTAAGACCCAATCTCATCTTTTCATTCTTAGGATGTGAATGGAAGGTATGGGCATATAATCGATGGTCATGATTGACTATTGATATTAATCCAATGGTCACGGTTTCTCCTTTCCTATAAGGTTCGATCTTTGTTCTTCGACCTGAGTCCTTTTGAAGCATTCTATGGATCTAAATTAGTACACTACAATCAATCAACATGATTCCTTTTGAAGTATTATATGGACAAAATCCACCCTCATTTCTATCATACATGCTCGATGTCTCCAAGATTCAAAAAGTGGATCAAAATCTTACATCCCGCATGGCCATTCTCTATACTCTCAAGGAAAATTTTGACATGGATTAGAATTGCATGAAAGAACAAGAAGATGAAGGCCATTATGAACGTGAATTTGTTGAAGGGGAACATGTGTTTTTTCTTTCACAACCTTATAATAAGAATTCACTCAAATCCAACACTGTCAGAAACTCACCCCAAAATTTTATGGTTGTTATCGTATTATCAATAGATTGGGGCCAGTGTCCTACTAGTTAGATTTTCCCAGTCACTCTAAGCTCGATCCTGTTTTTCATATTTCCTTCTTAAAGAAAGTGCTCGGCACTAGGTGGAAAATTCATAATAGTCTATCTAAGTTAGATAAAGAAGGTTCCATTTGGTTGCAACCACAAGTAATATTGGACCAGTGTGAGCGTTGTCTCCGCTAGTGCACTATCAAGGAATTTTTAGTTTAGTGGAAGGACACGCAACCATAAGATGCCACTTTGGAGTCAACTACCATTCTGAAACAATTTCCTCATTGCAATCCTTGGGGATAAGGCTATTTTTAAGGGTAAGGGAATTTTAGGGACCTAACCTACCTAACCCTTCACGTAGGTAGAATAATATATTTTCCATGTAATAAAGGTCGTTATTAATAAATAAGACCTAGTAATAAGGTGAAAAAGTCAAATGTAAGAATCCCTAATAGAAGATTTTGCTTCTAAAAATATCTTCCTCTAGATTGTTCTTTTGGTATATATATTTAGTATAAATAGAATTCGATTGCATGAGAAGTTTTGTCTTGAGAATTATTGTAATAGAGCATTTCTCTGTTGGAGGTTTCCCCCTCAAAGAGGAAAGTTAACCTTTCTCTCATTTCAATAAAGGTTGATTTTTGGTGTGTTATTCTCTATATTTTTTTGTTGTGTTGGTAATTTTTGTGATATTTGTGTTTCTTATCAATACATCATAACCAAGTGCATAACATGGTTGACCACAACCATGGTTTAACATGACGATTTATTATCTTGATCATGGTTGACAAAGGTTGAGAATGGATGAATATGGTTGACCATGACCTTGGTTGAACCATGACCATGGTTGATATATCGCTGACCTTGATGATTCCATTCATTGACCATGGCCATGTTTTACCATGACAATGCAAATGGTTGACCAAATTTCTAGTTTATAATGTATGATGGTTGGCCATGACCATGGTTGTCCATGGTTTCGCATGACCATATTTTGACATTAGTTTACTATGCTAAGATACCTATGGTTAAACATGGTGATTATGTAAAACCATGGTTCGTCACAGTACAACATTGGGATGATTTGATCACAATGTGATGTTAGTTCGTCATAGTGACACATTGGTAGATATTCAACATAGTTTGACATTGGGGAATGTTCATCACGGTATGACATTCGGAGATATTCGTCACCATGTGACATTAGGAAATGTTTGTGAGAATTATGACATTGGAAAAGGTTTGTAACAATGCGATGAGAGGATATGGTTGACATATTGTGATGTTTGGAATTGTTTGTCACAATGCGATGTCCGAAGATGTTCAACACATTGTGACATAGGTAAGTGATTGTGAAAATGCGAGGGGAGGGGAATGTTGGTCATAATGTGACATTGGGAAATGTTCATTACAATGTGAAAAAGATAAAATTTCATCACAAAATTAGGTTTGGTCATGAGAATCACATTACGAGGTTTGTGTAAGGAATTTCTAGGTTATATATTAAATCATTTAGCAATAAAGGGTTTAATATTATTGTATTTATTCATATTGGATTTATTCATATTGATGTTTCAAAATTAAGATCCATTTATTGGGGGTTATGTTCATAAAAAATGTACAAGGTTGGTTAATGTTCGACACATTATGGAAAGATAGGAACTTTGAATTGAAGCGATGTATTATAGGGAATAAAAATTAGAATCATACTTATTCTAAGGACATTGGTAGAAAGTTATATTTTACTTTGCAGATGATGATTTATAATTTTCCTAAGGACATTCATAGAAAATCAACTTCATCTTTGCAGATAATGAATTATACTTGTTATAAGGACATTGATAGAAAATCATTTAATAATTTATATGTGTTTTAAATACATTGATAGCAAATCATATTGAACTTTGGAGATTGTTGGCACAGGGGCAGACCCAGGGTTCAATGCTTCAACAACGCACAAAAAAACCCTAAATACTGGCCCTTTCGAAAACACCTGTGAAGTAGATGTAGTCTCACTCGAAGTAGCAATAGGGGGTTGCAGGACACATGTGTCTACAACCAAAGGAAATGCAAAGTGAATCCAGGACAACAACACACAACAATCTAGATATTCTTTACCACTATTATGCCTACTTCGTGCGGTTATATCTCTGATCTAACACAACAACACAATAAAATTATAACAAATAACAAATAACATAACATCAATCACACAGAGAAATAAGATATATGTGGTTCACCCTCTCCCTAGGGCTACGTCCACATAACTATGTTTCTTGATATGTTAGATGGAAACATATAGTTCTATCTATGCACTTAGCTGCAGATCTCTTTCTCTGTTGCTCTTTCTCTCCCCTCCCTATGCACCTAGCTGAAGGGTTGATCTTTCCACCCAGATGAAGATCCAAAATACAAGAATGCTCTTACAACCCAATACTTCTCTCACATGCCAACAATAATCACAATCCTTGACCAACCCTCCCGACCCTTTTTGGCCTTTATTTATACATTACAATGACTCTCAGACAACCTTAGACTAAATCCTAAGTTTCAAAACCCTAAATTCCAAAACCCTAGGTGTTGAAACCCTAGGTCCCACTCAACCTGTATCTTAAGGGCTACGCCAACCTGTTCTTCCTTCTTTCCCGCAAAGTGCTCCAAAGAATCTGTTGGTGCTTTTTCCGCTTCCTGAGTTGTCCACAATCCATCTTCTTTGTTGATTTGTCTTCCTTGATATTCTCTTTCAACGGATTGTTTTCCCTTACTTTTCTTTTTTTTTGCTTCTTTGACCACTTCGACCCATTCTCGGTTTGTGTGCCTTCTACGCTCTTTGTACTTCATCTTTCCTCTTCCTTCATCTTTGATTTATTCCTTACTCTATAACCAAGGGCCAACAAAGATGATCATTTATAATTGTTCTAGCGATATTGATAGGAAGTCTACATTATTTATAGTTTGTAGATGAATATTTCTACATGTTCTAGTAACATTGATAGCAAATCAACATGATTTATACTTTGCAAATAATGTTTTATACTCATTCTAATGACATTGATAGAAAATCAACTTGAATTTTGTAGATGATAATTTATTTTTGTTATAAGGACATTTAAGTACACTACACATGGATCATATATTGTATACATTGGACCATAATACAAACTATGACCATTAAAGATCCACATATGAAACATTTATTATGTTAAGATTATCCTATGAAAATTCTTGACAATTTTATAATTGTTCAAATTTGCTTGTAAATCAATTAATCTATGAGACTTTGAAACGATTTTTGATTAAATTTAATAATTATGTAAAATTTAAAAAAGAGAATGGAGAGAAATGGAATTGACATCTATTTGAATTATAAAAAAGACATTGACTTTTATGTTTATAAAATAAATCTAAAAATATATATATTCTACAATTATTTGTAACTTGTAATTTTAGAATATATATATATATCTATATATCTATATATATATCTATATATATATATATATATATATATATATATATATATATATATATATATAATTGTAATTATAATTTGTACCTTGTGGTATGGGTAAGATCCATTTATTGGGGTTCCGTTCTTTCATACATTTTTCAGTTTTCTTTTTATATATTAGTTCTAGTTGTGTTGTGTTGTTAATGTCATTGAACCTTTCAACATTTTTTTTAATTGTAAAAACCTTACATTGACTTTTAAGTTTATATATATATAAGAAAATTAAGAAAATAAAACCGAAAGTTAGCAATGCCATGAGGGTACAATTGTGCAACAACTATAAAAAGTCTATTTAATTTACTCTTTATGTCCATGACACACACAAAACAAATTTATGTCAACGCCAAGCATTTCACAAATATATTGTAGTTGCAAGAATGATGCATTTATCTTTGAAAAAAAGTGTAGTGTGTTGTCAAAGAGGTGGCAATCTACCCTAGTTGTGCTTCATATCACGTTTTGTAAAAGAGTAAAGGATTCCTTGTGTTTGGTGATTTGATATAAAGACCAACTAAATTTTGAAACATGTTTGTTCTCCACAACTCAGGTTGAGAAAAGATAAAAAATGATTGAATTTTGTATGTATAATCAACACAAAATGAAGAAAAGTGGTATATACATATGAAAAGTAAAATATTCAAAACAATGATCTAATAATAATAATAATAATAGTTGAAATCATGAACATGTGGGTAAATAATATTACTTATAAAATTAATTATGATTTACTAGTTTAGTTACTAACATGGTTTTAAACCAATCATATTTTTTTTTGTTTTTTTTATAATAAATTACAATAAAAAAACTAATGATTTGTTGAAAGAATAGAAGTCATTCAAAATAAGACGATTTACAGTAGACTCAAGGATTTAACAATTACGCCATATGATTCAGAAGACCATATAATTAAAGTATAGTCCATGTCGCATAAAGTTGTGTTAGTTGAGATTACTTGATTTAGAGATAAAGCTTATGTCCTCAACTTGGGAATTTGGAACTCGAAGTTTGGGAAATGGGAACTCGGATCTTTGTTGTAATATTATGTAATGTTATTGTAAACCATTTAATTCTCCCTCATCAAAGTCAATACAAATTTATATAAAAACAAGTATTTCATGGTAGTGTAGTCCATGCCAGGTTGGAATGGGAATAAATGCACTGATATGGTAGGATAGAGGGAGAAATAGAAGCCCAAAATAGAAAAGATACATGGGAAGTATCTTGAAGTAAATTTGGTATCCATGTAGAGGATGACTCATGCCAGTGTGTCACATGCTAGCCATAAGACATTGGGCTGGTAGATGACCCCAAAAAACCTCCTGAATTAGTTAATCATAATATTATATTAATATGTGGTTAATATGCAAACGAGGATGTTGATCCTACTGCATCTTTTATAGATGTGATACTCATGTTTAAGTTTTTTTATGGGGGCGTGTATAGTTCAAATATGGGACTTAGAAAATTTATGTTTCAATGACTTGAAATAAAGGTTCCTGGAAAAAAGGACCAGGAATCACATACATTAAACATTCAAATATAATAAGAACAATTTCTTGACATCCAACATAGTTAAATAAAAAAAATTAGCATTATGAAAGCAACCCACAAGGCACTGTCGAAATTAGTTTTCTTTGAAATTTATCAAAACTTAATAATGTTTGTCACATATTTCTGTAATCTGTTACATATTTCTGGAAATTTAAATGTGTTTGTCATATAGACTGGGATTGGGGCTCCCAAGGACCATAAAATAAATAAGTAAAAGAAATAGGACTGTAGAAAGAAGAAGTGCGGGATGATAGAGATGAAAAGAAGAAATTGGAGGTTATGAGACTTTGGTTAGATATTTCTATTTAAAGAGGTAGAATAACTGGATTGATAAAGAAAGAAAGATGTGATCAGTATGGACTTACTATGAAGCTGATGCCTTTTTGTTTCTCTCGTCGATGCCCACTAGAATTGTTCCAGTCGGTTGTTTCCCTTCATCGATGAGCTTGTCCATTCTCCTTCGGAGCCATTCTTCAATGTAGCTTCTCATGGGGGCGACGTTGATTTCATCCAAAATTTATATGTTGAAAATATAATTTTCTAATCTCCTTATATCCATAGAAATACTATGCAATGCATGTTCAATTTATTCCATGTGCGTTGAATAGTCCACTAGCCAGTTATCGACGTCGTCTTCACCATATTCAAGGATGTTGTAAAACATTTCTAAAGACAACCCCTTTAAAATATCAACTTGTTCATCGAAGTCTTGCTTGGTTAAGGGAAAGGATTTGAGGATTAAATTTGGGTCTTGAACCTCGTTGGTACTTCCAGCTAAATTTATTTGGGTCAGGTTTCTGAATAATTCTTCTTTCTTTGATATGGCTTGTTCACATGATTCGATAATGAGCTGCAGGTTCTTAACTTTCTCTTTCCAGCATGCTTTTAATTGTTTGATCTGGTTTGGGGAGGGGAGATCCTCTTGTCTTCTTTTCAAATATGAGATTTCGATGACATGGTTGGAAAAAGGGATCATCGTCTATACATAGAAACGTTCTTCATTTTTTAAATTCATCTGCAAATGTTCGTGCAAATCATTTTCCATCGTTCGAAAGGAACATATATTTTGTGATGTTTCCCATGCTTCAGTAATTAGCTGCATTCTTTTCTTGATATTCTTCTCTACATATCCTCTACAAGATGTGAGGAGGATGGAGGATCCTTTTAACTTGGCTGGAGGGGTGGCAGACATAGTTTTTGATAAAGGACTAGCAAACATTGGGGTAGGAATCAAATCCTCCTCCAATTCCTTGATTCAGTCATTCAGTCTGGCATTCTTCACTTCAATTCCTCCAATGGAATCATCAAGATGATCTGTGGATGCATGATGAAACCGGAAGATTTGGGATGGATGAATTTTCCTAAGGTTAATCTCCGAACGAGATTTTCTTTTCTTATTTGTTACATCTCTCTTTTCAATAATTAAATTTTTAGATTGGTTGTCAAAATAGCGCTCTAGAATACGAAGAATTCATCTTCATAAAAAATGTCAGTCTCATCTATCTCCATTGTCAAACTATGGTGCATCACGTCTGTGGGAGGATCAACTTTGTAGAAAAGGTCATCCACATAAGTTTCAAGTGGCATCTCCTCACTTTCAGTTTAGGGATCTTCCACCTGCCCTACAATGTTTTTTCTCCTCTTCATCACGAGAATCTTGTGAGAACTATGAATTGTTCTGTGAGGATAGTTATTATATCCTCCTCCATTTGAATATTTTTTGGTTGATTTCTTAATGGGGTGGGTCATTGAACTGATGATTCGTGATGTCGTGCTCTTGGGAGTGTTGGTCGGGGACTGGACACTCTTCTCACCGAAGCCTTTTCCCTATTGTTTGTACAATTTAGTTGTGTTTTACAATGTCTCTACATCTCGATCATCAGGAGAAGGAGTTTTGTCGTCACTGTCTTTGTCTTCAATCAAGCATATATGGACAAAATAGATATTAAAACCAACTAATAGTAAATGTTCTTGAAAAATCCCATTAGGGTCGAACCCTCTTATCCTTTCAACATATTTTAGGTTCAAGTTCTTGAAATGGCCTGCGAATTCATCAATCTTGTTGACATTTCTAAACACAAAGTCCCCGACTTTCCACAGGAAAGGAATGAACTATTTTTTTCTCTTTCCATGGAAAAAATGAAACCAATAGTTATATTGCCTTGCTATTTATGTAACAAACATCTTTTCTGTGATGTGACATGGAAGGAAAGAAGGATTTTCCTTGGAGCCAAAGATCATTATTACACTATAATTTTTCTTTCGTTCAAGTGTCCCCTTCATGTCCAAAAACTTGGTTTCCTGTCCAGACATCCGGGGAGCATCCTTTCCTAACAATAAATATTTGAAAACCAAGACAAAGTCATTAAAAACCGCATAAAAAAAATGGGAGGCCTTGTGCCTCCACAAGTCCTGGTACCAGAATGTTACTGGGTCAAATTCATAATTTATTTTCTTGGACAGAGACTGTTTTGGAAACATGCAGCAATGTGCTATCGCGAAAATCAAGTAGGATGGCATATAAATTTATTCTCTTCTTTGAATCGTGACATTTGGGAATAGATTTCAATGGAAATTAGCTTCCCTCAATAAAAAATGGATTGTTCCTTGACTGTGAAGTAAAAAATATAAAGAACTATGTGGGAAATTCTTGTCGTGGATTCTTGTCCCATTATTCTTGTAAACATGCAAGCAATTTCCCATAATGGATTTCTAAAGGAACTGACCTACAACTTTGTGATATCTTTAGGAATTGTTGTCAGGTTTTCGAGGAACTCGGGTAAGAGGTCCAACCTGTTATCATGTTTTTCTAGGAACCGCTTGCAGTCTTGTCCTATGAAGTTTAATGTTGGCTCTGAAAATATTAACATATTGCGGAAGACCTAAGGTGACAAAGAAACATGATAATGTTCACGCAGTGGAATAATTCTTTGGCTTGAAATATATTTTTCAGCGCACCAAGAGACCACCATCTTACAGTCAAAAACCTCAGGGATGCAACCTGCACGAGCGATTCCAGAGGTCCAAATCACTTTGTTTTGGGTGGAACAAAATGAATAGTAAGACTATGTCATGGACTACTGGAAGTTTTGGTCCTCACGTCCGAAGATATTCGTTGTATCTCCACATAACTTTTGTCGATATGCTTCCATAAGTTTACGAGAACATTCATTTTCTCCAGACGATTCTTGAAATGAAGAGTTGGAAGGGATAATATAACCCTCCGCAAATCTTGGTCCATTTCATGTGAATGGGAGATCTCCTCGAGCCCTTCTCTCATTAATGAAAATCTCGACGGTTGTTGCATGATGTGTTGTTAGCATTAAAGACTAGTAATTCCATACCTAGAAGTGCGAAGATGGCAGGTACGACAAAGAGAAATTAACGATTGGAGATTTTTTGAACGCACCAAATTGACGACCCATGTTTGAGATGAAGAATCAGAAGGGATAATATAACTCTCCACAAATCTTTGTTTAATGTGTATTAACGAGAGATCTCCTAGAGTGTTTTTCTCATTAATGACAATGTTGACAGTTCGTGCATTATGAGTTGTTATCATGAAAGGTTACTAATTTCATATTTAGAAAGAAGTACGAAGGTCGCGAGGATGGGAAATAGAAATTAAGGAGTGTCTAATTATCGAAAGTGGTTGAGCAAGCTTCAAAATAGGGTAACAAGGTACAACCATTAGAGGTGAGTGCCTGAGGGTCAAATTGTATGTCTCAGAACGTTTTGAGAGCAAAACACATAACACTGAAGAGGGCATGATGGGACAATCCAGAGGTCAATTTGTATATCGTGGAACTCTGGGTATTGTTTGCAGGCCACAGAACAATGGAAGCACAATCTTGAGCCCGCCTATCCGGGAACCCGCAATCGAAAAGTGGTTTATGTATGGAATAGGGAAACGGTATGCCTGACTTGTTTTCGCTAATATATTGAAATTTGTAATAGATATCCCATTACCTAGCAAGATCTTTTCTGCATGTTTTTTGGCAAGTTCTGTAGCGATAATCAAAGTGACTATCTCGTCGAGCCTTTTTCTTTTTAATGAAGGTCTGTACAGTTTTTGCATCATGAACTGTTATCATTAAACCTTAGTCATTTCATACTTTAAAATAAGTGCGAAGGTGGTGGGCACAATAAACAATGACTAAGAATTAGAGATTTTATGAACCCGCCAACTCGAGGATCCGCGAAAGAGATTCCTTGAAATGGGAAAGTATGGAAAGCGGTCGAACGAGCTTCAAACTAGGGTGACAATGGTTCCCTAGGAGACGTGACTTCCCGAGGTTCAAATTGTATGTCTCAGAAATTTTGATTGCAAAATGTGTACCACAGAAGAGAGGAGTATGTGGGAGTCTAGCGGTCAATTTGTATATGGAAAAAGTGTGGGAGATCTCCTCGATCCTTTCACTCATTAATGACATGTTTAAGGTTCCTACATGACGAAGTGTTAGCATGAAATATTACTAATTGCATATCCAGAAAGAAGTACGAAGGTGGCACGGATAGGGAACAGTGATTAAGGAATGGCTAATTATCGAAAGCGGTTGGTTGGGATTCAAAATAGGGATACAATATAAAACTAGCAGAGGTGAGGGCCCGAGGGTCAAATTGTATCTCTCAAAAGTGTTGACCGTAGAATGTGTAACATGGAAAAGGGCATGATGGTGCATTCCTGTGGAAAATTTTTATATTTTGGAACTCTAGGTACTATTTTCTAGTCGCGGAACATTGGAAGTACAATTCTGAGCCCTCCATTCTGGGAACCCGCAATTGAAAAAGTTTTTAAGTATGGAACAGGGAAATGGTAGGTCAAACTCAATACAAAGTGGTTTCATCATGTGAAACCATCGAAATGCACAACATCATGAACATACAACCAACTTTCGGTTAATTATTTAAAGGAACAACGGATGGTCAGGCTCATGACAGGGCATTCCAGTAGACAAATTGTATATTGCGGAACTTCAGGTACTGTTTGTAAGTCGCGGAAGATTCGAAACATAATTTTGAGCCCTTCAGTCTGGGAACCCGCAATCAAAAAAGTATCTAAGTATGGAATAGGGAAACGATAGCTCGGACTTATTTTCGCTAATATATTGAAATTTGTAATAGCTTTTCCATTACCTGGCAATATCTTTTCCGCATGTTTCTAGACAAGTTGTGTAGGGATAGTCAGTGTGACTATTTCCTCGAGTATTTTTCTTGTTAATGATGATATTTATGGTTTTTTCATGATGAACTCTTAGCATTAAACCTTTGTTTTTTCATATTTGGAAATAAGTACGAAGGTGGTCGGCATAGGAAACAATGACTAGGAATTGGAGATTTCGTTAACCCATAAACCTGAGGATCCAAAATAGGGTGACAAAGTTTCCCCAAAAGACGTGAGGCCCCGACGATCAAATTATATCGCTCAGAACATTTTAATTCATAATGTGTAACACGAAAGAGGGGGCGATGTGGGAGTCCAACAATAAATGTGTATATCGCGGAGGTCCGGGTGTTGTTTGTAGGTCACAGAACAATGGAAGTTAATCTAGAGGCTGGAATAATTAATGTGCATTAGGAAGGGAGCGATTGTGGCGGGGATGGAAGGGATCCATAAATGGTTTGAAATTTTTTATGAACCTAGGTAAAGTGAAGCTTGTGAGTTGTAGGAGCCTGGGATGGAATTGTGGATCACAAAATTTTTGGGTGCAAGATGTATATCATGGAAGAGGTAGAAAATTTTGGCTAAGTATAGAAATGAATGATGGTCCTTCTAAGTACTGTAAATGGAGGTTTAATGCATTTTAATGGGATATGTCCTCGATGCTTTTTTCTTGTTAATGCCAATTTTTTCATACTAGTGTGTTCAGTTGTCACTGGTAAAACCATAATTAATGTGCATTGGGAAGGGCATGAAGGTAGTGGGGATGGAAGGTAGCGATAGATGCTTTGAAACTTTTGTGAACCCTGGTAGAGTGAAGCTTGCAAGTTCGAGGAGTCTGGGGTGGAATTGTAGATCACAAAAGTTTTGAGTGCAATATGTATATCAGGGAACAAGCAGCAACAAAGTTCGATAGCACTAGCCCTGACAACTGGGGCCATAAAATTGGCTAAGTATGGAAAGGAACAACGGTCGGAAGGACTCGTCATGTGAGGATATATATGGAGATGAAGATAGAAAGGAGACTAATTATATAACTAGAAAGGGATAATAGACGGGAAGAAGAAAAGGGAAAAAGGGCTAAGTATCTCACAGAACAACATCTATTGTTCGTTTATTAATGCCAATATTTTCAAACCCCTGGTGAGTTCTCACTAGTAAAAGCATAAATTGTAGATCATGGATGTTTTTGGGTGCAATATGTATATGACGGAACAGGGGGCATAAGTGTTCGATACTGAAAACCCAGGACCCGATGTACAGATAATTGGCTAAGTATTAAAAGGGACCACAATCGGTCGGGCTCATGATGTGAAAATATAGATGAATATGAGCATCTGCCAATCTGTGAACCCAGGAAGCTGTAAACATAGAAATGTGACTAAATATAGAACCATAAAGGGATAATAGAGGGGGAAAAGACAAGGAAAATTTAAAGAGAATTTGTTTATATGTATTCCAATAGTATTCATATTAATATATAGTAATAGATTATTTGTGGTCCAAATGTAAAGCATCTTCCAATTTCCAGGGTTTTTTTTCGGTTCACAAATTTCGTTGAAACCCATAAGAAATACAATGAAAAAAAAAACATATATATATACATATGATGTAACAATTTGTATATGCACGGATATTATCAAATAGAAGAAGTTGTAATATATGCAGATATTGAACAAGAACATGACGTGAACACCTGAGTTGCCTTGTTGAAATAGAGTCATTAATTCATTCTATTTACGGGACCCCGAAGAATGAAAGCAGGATGGGTACTCCCATTTCTTTCTTAAGCATAGGGTTGAGTGCCACATAAGTATGTCCTATCACAAATTATTCTTCCATGTAAAATGTAAGTGAATAAAGTATCTTTTATTTAAATCGAAGTGTTGGGCAGCANAAAAAAAACTTGTCGTGCATGTTTAACCACACACAAAAAAACCATATATATATATATATATATATCAGATATAAGACATTGGAAAACACCATACAAAAACCTAAAATATTATATATTCATATAAACTAGGTTACAAAATACAGATGACATTATTTCCCAAAATAGTTTTCATGAAATAATTCAGCAGCGTTCTATGAAATTTAAATGTGTTTTCCATAATGACTGCAAAACGGGTTGTCATGGAAAAATAAATAAAATATGTGCAATAATCAAGCCTATAGACATTATTTTATAGATTTCAACTTGATCATCAAATGCTTGCCTGGTAAAAAACAACGAGTTGAATATCAATTTCGGGTCTTGGACTTCATCGGTGCTACCAACTAGATCTATCCCAGCTTCTTGAATAGCTTGTCTCTTCTAGATATGATCTGCATGCATTAGCTGTTTATTCAACATTCCATACTTTGCTAATTGTTAATTTCCCTCTATCGTCGAAAACTTGGGGTTTAAGGTGCCTTGTAATTTTCCTAGTCATCAACATCTGAGACAACTTAGAGATGTGATTCAGACCCAACTCAAAGACGAGGGAGTGGTTTTATGTGACATCAGATTTGGGGGAAAACAATCTTGTTAGTTGCTGGGATAAGAAAAAGGTATAAATATTCTCCTTGTTACTTTGGTTTATGATATATTCTTTGCTGACTTTTCTATTAGTTTGAAGTAATTAGGGAAGAAAATGATTAAAAAGATTTTGAAAACAATATTAAATGATATTAGATATTTTCTAAACTTTGGCTTGAATTTCTTTAATTTTATGCAGAAATGGGCAATTGTTGTTAATTGAGGATAATCAAGGAGATCATGAAGATGCATAGACCATTGAAGATTAAACAAATCAGGCACAAAATGGTTCAAAGGAAGATTGATTTTTATCTTGCAATCTTCATAAATAGTAAAATCAATCATGAGGATCTCTCGATCCTTAGGATAGATTAACTTACTTGTCTTATTGTAATATATAAAGTAGAGTGAACGATAGATATACATACCAGAATTATGATTTCCTAATTATTGATACTTTGTACAACAACCCAGTTGTAAATGATTTATCAATTATGGAGGTAATGGAAGTTTCAAGTGTTTTGACCATTTCCGTGTATTGAGTTTTTCATAACAATATCTTCTAAAGACCGTGGGCCCAGTCGACAGGAGCTACTGTCTTATCTGTAATTTTATCCATTCTATGATAATTCGGTGATTTGATATTTCCTTGAACATTTAGAATAGATTCATTAATGTGGTTTTTCTATTATGAATTGATTTTGTTATTCCATTCGTAGAGAGAAGATGTTCTATTCAGAAATTATCGATTGTTGTTCCATTACATATTGATGTCAATTTATCGCTTGTGGATTCTTTTCATTAAGTTCGCATTTTTTGTTCCTTTCATTCAGTTCGCATTTCATTTTTCTTTCATTTAGATCGCATTCATTGTTCCTAATTAAATCTTAGCAGATTGTTGTTCCTTTCAAATAGGTTAATTAATCATTGTTCTTTGAGACATTGATTCATTAGTTTTTTTGTAGATTAAATTGTTGTTTCTTGGATAGATGAATGAGTTCAGTAATTAATTGATGTTTTGGTTCATGGTGTGCTATTGCTTAGAATATATTTTCTTTTGATTGAGTTATCAATTTCAGATTTTGTGGTTAACATGTAAAGAACTAGATTATTTAAGTAATTTAGATAGACCCATATTTGTTGTAACTGAACTATATACATGATTTAAACCTCTACAACTTATCTTCATAGATTTTGCTAACAATCTTGAGAGAAAAGACAAATCCTCGGTTGATAAAAGTAATGTTAGACTAAGGTTGTCTTTAGGATATTTTTAGATCCCAACATTTTGGCATCGTTGTCGGGGATATTGTCAAGGATAGTATGGGTTGCATCTCTGAAAGGATGAGGTATTGAAAACAAAAGGTAAGAACCTACGCAAGAAATAAGTAAAATTCTTGTGCCAACGCCTACCTTCAAATGATGCATAGAGGTTACATAGGTGCATATAAGTTGCGTCGGTGTGTATGACTAAGAAGAAAGAGCCTGGAAAACAAAAGCCCTTACCAAAAACTACAAAATCCCAGGACCCGATGCCCCCTAGAAGGAGCACTAATATAGACAAAATTATCTGAAAGGTTGAATCTCAAGCCTCGATTGGACCTCGAAAAGGTTCTACCCAATTCCCTCAAGAAAAAAATTCACCAACTTTAGCTCATGCTGAGGTTCATAGTGGAACTGAAGGAACCGAAAAAAGTTTTCAAAATACCCACACTCCACTTTTCAGTCCTTTAGGCAAGGGAAATTCTTGAAATTTGAGAGAAGGAGAAGGGGAGACCAGTGGAATTGTTGAGGAAAACCCACAACCACCTAAACCTAGATCTCCTGTGATTCTTGAAGGAGAAGGAACCCCTGAAATCCCAGACATAGGTAGTGTGGACAAACCTCCTAAGGGACCAAGTAATCATCCACCCCAAGTAGAACGCCCAGACCAAGAAATCCATGAGGGTTATTGGCACATTTTCGACCAAATGGCACAACAAAATAATCCACAACCACATACCTAGACTACCACTTTGGAATATCTTATAGTTGATACAGTTGCTAATGCCCCAATGAAAACCATTCCACTATAGAATCTTCCAACCTTCAATGGATTGATCTCAGAGGACCCTGACACATTCTTATTCGAATTTGATGTCATGTGTAGAGGATATGGCTATACCTATGAACCCCAGAAACTAAATCTATTTCCTTCCACATTGAAAGGATAAGATTTATGATGGTTTATGGGACTAGGGGGAGGAACTATAAATTCATGGGATGAAATGAAACAAACCTTCCTTACGAAATATCAAGACTACTGTAGAACTAGGGATTTAAAGGATGGAATATTTAAAATGGTTGCAAAAGAAAATGAAACACTAGAATAATATGTTGAAAGATTTCAATATAACCTACAGACATCTCCTTATGGTACACTACCACGTGAGGTACTTAAAGCTACTCTAATAAAAGGTATGAAGGATGAATGGATAGTGACGTTAAATTTGATGGGAAAAGGCGATATTTATCAAGAAATGTATGATGATATTGTCCAATTATGTATCAGGTGTTCACGTGGTATTACATGAACCATATCGGGAATATGAGGCCCCATCACCAGAAGTAGCAACATTACTAGTGGGAGTGTCGCCCGAGTAGAAATTGGTAATCTTTTGTAAATTTTTAAAACTGACATTTTGGGTACTTCAACTACGCAATTGGATGTTCTAAAGGATAAACAAAGACAAGAAGAAGAAGAAAAATCGTTGGTTGTATTTTTTCCACAGTGCAGGAAGAAACATAGTCCAAGGGAGTGTCCCCTGGACATGGTCCGAACCTGCGCTATACGTCCCAAAGATCATGCGATAGAACAATGTCCATCACTTCCAGGACTAAAGGAATTATTTAAAGAAGAAGAAGAGGAAATAGAACCAGTATATATGATGTCTCAACATCACCAATGGAAGGCTTGTCCCATAGGTACGCTCCAAGATCCTTCTTCTTTCTTTCCTGGACAATATAATCAACAGCATAATCTTGGAAACACATGGCAGGGCCAACCATTTGTGAACCCCACCTGGCAGTCACAAAAATATCCTATTGCACCCTAGTCAAATCAACCAGTTCCCACTCCTACTTGGCCTAACTTGCAATACTCTACTTTATTTTGGCAGAATTCAAATAATAGTCCCTATCCTTCGCAGTGGACTAGCACATCTTCCCAAGGCCCCAATTGGACTCAAAATTGGCAGCGCCCCATGGGACTGACCAATCAACCTATGGGAATGGTTCCTTAAGATCATATCACTTTACAGTCTCCACTTCAATTGCACCAAAATCCCCAACCTCAAATACACCCTCAACTACCAACTCAACCCAACCTAAATCCTAATAACAGACTAGACTAGCTCGTGCAAATTGTCAAGAATTTGGAAGGTGAAACAAACTCTATAGGATAAAACGAACTTTGGTTAATGTCAGGGCATGTAATTTCTCCTGAGAAAATTAGCATTCATAAATAATAGGAGAATGAGAATGACAAACAACCAACAATAAAATCATCGACTCTGGTTATAATAGAAGAAGCAGAACAGGGGGAAAATATAGTTGAGCAACAAAATCTTGATAAAGACGTAATTTTTCCTCTCCTGTTTCTAGAAAGGATAATGATACCAAAACCATCTATATATCCCAACTTTGATATCGTCGAGGAACTAAAAAATCTATGTGTTAAAATCCCACTCCTACAAGCTTTACAAGATATTCCTATTTATGAGTAAACAATTAAAGAATTATGTGAGAAAAATCCTAGAAGAAAAACTAAGAATCCATCAACAGTTCATGTGGTAGGAACTTTATCCGATCTTATTCTAGGCAAAAAAGAGCCAGTTAAATATGCAAACCTAGGAAATCCCATGGTAAAAGTACATATACAGGGTTTCTCTTTCCAAAATACACTAGTGGATTTGGGAGCATCCATCAATATCCTGACCACCAAGACTTGTAACATCCTGGGTATCACCTCCTATGAAACTACTTCAACTCTCTTAGAATTGGCTGATAGATCGATGGTCAAACCAATAGGCACATTACAAGACATAGAAATCTCGATCAACTCTTGGGAATACCCAATTGATTTCCCAGTTATTAACCCAAGAAGTAGACTAGATGGGAACCCATTAATATTAGGTCAATTGTGGCTAGCAACAACAAATGCATACATAGGATGTCGCACATGAAACATGATGGTTGCTAGAGGAAGTGTTATAAAGAACCTTATCTTGTATCCTCCAGCTAAACCAAGTCTTCCTGTCATACACCATCAGTTGCAAACACCTAGAAGAAGAAAACATATGCCCTTCTCTCACACTAGAAGAACCTCTTGGGCTCAAAAACCAACTAGAAGATGATGTGATCAACAGCTTCATTAACAACCCAACTGTTATAGGTAACCCAACATGTCAAATGATAAAATTTGTTTTAGATAATGAAGAACAAGGAGATCCTTTTGAAGAATTGATGGAGCAACATATCCCCACTACTGTTATCCATAACAACATTGCAGTTGAAATCACACTAGGAAGATTTCTAAATATTAACTCTAATTTGAATTACCAACAACAACAAAAATTGATCCAGGTCCTTTCTAAATACCAACAAGATTTTTCTTGGGACTACCCCGACATGAAGGGAATTTATCCCCAACTATGTACACATCATATCTATATAAAAAAATATACCCAACCAATCCGACAGCCTCAACGAAGATTAAACCCTCATCTCAGGGACATTGTTAAAGAAGAATTACATAAACTGTTGGATGTAGATTTCATATATCCTATTTTAGACAGTCAGTGCATATCCCCACTGGTGATCATTCCTACAAAGAATGGTAAGTGGTGAATCTGTGTAGAATACAAAGAACTCAATAAATCTACCCAGAAGGACCATTTTCCTCTACCTTTTATAGATCAAGTCCTTGATACTTTAGCAGGGAAGTCGTTTTTCTCTTTCCTAGATGGCTTTAGCAGTTATAATTAGATTCAGATTTCTCTAGAAGACCAGGATAAAACCAAATTTACATGTCCTTGGGGGTACCTTCGCATATCGACTATTTCCCTTTGGTTTATTTAATGCTCCAGCTACATTTCAAAGAGCTATTTTAAGCATATTTTATTATTTAATTAATGAAGGACTTGAAGTTTACATGGACGATTTTACCCCTTATGGAACTGACTTTGATCAAGCTTTAAGAAATCTAGAGAAGGTAATGGAATGATACATTGCTACTAGGTTATGTTTGAGTCATGATAAATTTCATATGATGATGATTGAAGGTGTAGTACTAGGACACTATGTTTATGTATATGGAATCAAGGTAGACCCAACAAAGATAGAGGTAATCCTTAAATTTCCTACACCTTGTACACAGACTAAGGTACGTAGTTTCCTTGGCTATGCAGGATATTATCACATATTCATAGAAACATTTTCAACAATAGTTGCACCTTTACATGCTTTAACTGCTAATGTGGAATTTCAATGGTCTGATAAGTGTGATGTTGCATTTGCAAAGCTTAAAAGGTTAATTTCAACAACACCAGTGTTGAGAGAACCAAAATGGAAGTTACCATTTCGCATCTCTTCAAATGCATCAGATGTCTCTATAGGCATTGTCCTTGGATAGGAAGAATAAAATAAACCTTACATTATTTACTTTATTAGCAAAAATATTACCCCCGCCGAATTGATTTACACAGTAACAGAAAAGGAATTTTTAGCTGTTATACATGCTATTAATAAATTTCTACAGTACATAACAGGCTATCAAGTGTTTCTATATACTGATCACTCTGCCATTAGATATTTATCCAACAAACCAATTACTAATGGACGGGTTACTCGGTGGTTGTTGGTTTTGCAGTAATTTGACATCACCATTAAGGATTGGTCGGAAAGAGAAAATCTTGTTTTAGATTTTTTGTCTTGTATACCCAAGACAGATAACTCTTTGATAGTCGAAGACCAATTTCTAGATGAACATTTGTTCATTGTGACTATTAAGATGCCTTGGCATGCTGATGTGGCGAATTATATGGTAGTTGGGAAATTGTCAGTGCACCTGTCATTAAGAGAAATTAAATCAATTGTTCAACATAGTGCATGGTTCACCTGGATTGGTGGATATTTTTTCCACATAGGGTCTGATATTCATATCCGAAGATGTATCAGAGAGGATGAAATTCATGATGTCTTGAAGGCATGTCATGATGAGCCCTGTGGCAGACACTTTGCAGACTGCAGGACTGGGCATAAGGTTTTATAGATGGGTTATTATTGGCCCTCGATATCTAAAGATGCAAAGAAGTATGTCCATGCCTGTGATAGCTGTTAGAGGATGGGTTGACCAGTTCAAGCTGATGAAATTCCCCTACAACCACAAGTGGTGGTAGAACCTTTTGAGAGATGGGAAATGGATTTTGTTGTCCCCTTTAACCCAAATTCAAACCAAAAATCTTATATACTAGTTGCAACATACTATATGACCAAGTGGGTAGAAGCAATAGTCTTGCCAAACGCAACTGAGGAAGCAGTCATTAAATTTATCTTTGAACTATTTGTACGTTATGGATTACCCAGGGAATTAATCATGCATGGACAGTCACAATTTAATCACATAAAATCTCAGCCACTCTACGCAATTATCACATTAAAGATAGGGTTGCCTCCCCATACCACCCCTAGGAAAATGGACAAGTGGAAAAGTAACAATAAAGACTTGGAGGCAATATTGAAAAAAACAGTCTCAACAAACCGTCAAAATTGGGCAGTTGAACTTCCAAATGCCTTATGGGCCTATCGCACAACATGGTGTAACACTAATGGCTACTCTCCTTATCACCTAGTCTTTGGCAAAGAGCCTATCTTTCCAATTGAATTTGAGATCAAGACTCTAAAAATGGCCCAGGAAATTGGACTGGATCTTATGGAAGCACACACATAGCGCTTACAACAGCTCAATTAGTTAGATGAAGCACACTTGTTTTCCCTTCAACGCACAGTTGTTATTCATCAACAGAGATCTAGGTGGCACAACAAGCATATCAAGAAGAAATCATTCCCAAAAGGTGATTGGGCGCTTCTTTATGATTCCATATTTCAGGGTTTCCTCGGGAAGTTGCAAACAAGGTGGTTGGGACCGTATGAAATCAAGGAAGTCCATGATAATGACACTATCACTTTATTTACCATTGATGGTTCTGGTTCTCCTTTTCTGGTAAATGGACATCCGCTACGGCTCTACCATCAGCCGCTTTCAAAAGAATCCTTTTGCCAAGAAGTAAGTAATGATCCTACTGTTCAGATTATAGCTGGCTAGGAAGGTAACCCAGTAGCTTCAGCTCCATGAAATTGTTGATTTTTTTCCCAGCACTGTACATATTCTATATATTTTTTCTTTAAATATTTGATTGAGCTTTTTTTAATTTTTTTTACTTTCTAGGGAAGTCACTATAAAGAGATTTGGAGAACAAAGACTAGAAAGGATGTAAAATATGACTATATTGAAATATAGTTAGCACTCTTTTATGTTCCTTATTTAAACTCCAAATTTCTATTTTTTCACCTTGAAAAATCCATCTAATAAAACCTTGTTTTTATACAGGAGATGAATATGTCATTTTTTGCAGCAAAAGTCGAACGATTGCACTAAAAAGATGCGTGGATGTGACTGTAGTAAATAAAAATGAATGCATGACACCATAAAACATCCAATATATTTTATTCTCCTAATCATTGAATAAGCCTACCCATAAAATTAAATTAATGTAGTTGATGACTAATGAATCCTAGATTCGCTAAAACAAAATTTTCTTTATGCGTGAGGTATCCAATTACTTAATTAGATGGTTCAATTTTAACATCATCGTCAACTTCCTCAAACGTAATAGTTGTCATTTCCTTTGTTTCAATTGTTTCTCCCTTTGTGGGTAGTTTCATTCATTCGAACGTAACATCTGCCGTTCCCTTTGTTGTGATTTTTGTTCCCTTTGCGGGTATTGTTGTTCATTTGAACGTAACAACTGGCGTTCCTGTTTTTCGATTGTTGTTCCCTTTGCGGGTAAGTGTTGTTCATTCAAACTTAACAGTTATTGCTCCCTTTGTTGTGATTTTTGTTCCCTTTGTGGGTAATGACGTTCATTCGAAAGAAACAATTGGTGTTCCCTTTGCGATTGTTCATGTTGTTGTTCCTTTCCCTTGAAAGCAACGATTTTTTGCTTCCACCAACAACATGTGTTGTTTTTATGACTACTCCTTATACATTTAGCTACTCCTTTGGGTATGAAATTCACTAACTAATTTTCAACGACATCACTTCTAATTATCATGACAACGATTTCATATTTTCTTTTTTAGGAATATCTAGCATACCTTATCAAATTGTTTATGGATTGATTGTTCTGAATTATCTTAATATTGTTCATGATCCAAACCACCGTAATTAGTTTATTTTCCCTATATATATATACATATACTTGAATGATAATTTTCCTTCACATCATAATAAGGAGTCTAAGGCACATTTTTACTTGGCATTCTTACACTTCTTACGCCATCCCACACTCCTAAGGAGTAGATGAGCCTCCCTCAATAAAGCCTAAATAAATAAATAATAATAAATATAATAAAAGAGAAACCTTCTCTCAAAAAGGATAGGGAGTATCATCATGAGCCAACCTACCACGATCATAAGAGATTAAAATAAGTGGCATTCCCATTATGGCTACCACACTAGGGCAATGGCCTTTGGAATTTAGGGCCAAAGGACAAGATGTCTCATCACGATCCACCTTGTTCACTTTGTTATGATCTAGTGAGTGGCATTGTTGTTATATCGCTACCAAACTAGGATAGTGGCCTTTTTGGGAAAAGACTATTCAAATTATTTATTGAGGATATTGGCTCATCTATGGGTTAAATGGAAACCATGTCGAGTCTATGGACGCCTGCTCGTAGAAGTGTCTCTACCTGTGGTATTTAAGTTTATCTTAATTTGCCAAGTTTTTATTGTACTCGTAGATTTTCTTTCTTTAAAAAGAGGCTATCATTCTTGCTATATTCAACACAAGGGAGGATAACAAAATTATGACAAGTGGCATATTTATAAAACTTGGACATATTAGAAATATTCAGAATTTCTTCCTTAACACTTTGGATATTGGTATTTGGGCTTGCCCTTTCCACAAAAGATGTGATTATCGTTCATGATTAATATTAAGTTGCTTTGGAAATTATTAATGGTTGTTCTCCCTGTGGCGACGGTGTAATAATTATCCTTCACTTGATTGGTCGTCATTATTACATTCACACATACGATCGATCGAGTTCGACCTTTCACTCATTGGGGGGTGTACATTCCGCATGATTATCGATAAGCCATAATGATTACAGATAATGGGAAATTACATAATTTTTTATATACCATTGTTGTTGTGTAATTTTTACCATTTCTAGTAACTTTCTTTTACAGGCTTGTCTAAAAAGTTTTACAGGTGGGAATGATAGTTGTGCCAATTTTCTTGTAGAAAATATGGGTGGTAGAAGTATTCGTCATGAGCCTACACTACTGTGAGTGAGTGATTAGGCTAGGGAAATTCTACACCATTTAGGGTGGACATAGTATCTTAACAAACTGCAGGGATTTGATACAAATGTTGCACTAGAATTCTTCCAAAATCTACAGAGGAAATCTCAATAATTTGGGGCATACAAATACCAGTCACTTATGCCATCATAGCTAAGGTTACAGGCTTTCCAAATGAAGGAAAAAAATGGAATGGTAAATACACAACACTCCAGGAAGCTATGGAATCCTTTGCAGAACCAGGGGAGGAATATGACAAGAAAGGAAAAGGCCTCAACCCCACTTCTCTTAGTGAACCTTGGAGGGAGCTAGCAGGCATGGTGAAAATATACATTACATGTGACAGATGATACGACGTGGTGAGACCTCACCACCTCAATCTTTTGGCAGTTTTAAAACAATGGTTAGTATTAAATATGGCATTTTTTTTAATAGCATTCTGCATGAGGTCAATGGAAGAAATCATAAAGATAAATACCTTTCTAACGTAATCAGTCATCATGGGATAATAAAATTAATACTAGTTGAGGCATTAAATCATGCACAAATAATGTGGTGGGACCTAATTGAGCTCGATCGACTCTTGCAAATTGAGCCATTAGAAGTTCCCCAGACATAAATCCACCATGAAATTCCTCCATAAGGGATTGAGGAAATCCAGCCAGAGGGAGATAGTGCCCAAACACAAATACCAGCCACACAGCCTAAAACTGAAATAGAACTTATTTATTTGGCAAATGAGCAATCAAAAGAAAAAACTCAGAGTATGTAGGAAGAAACATAAAAAAGGAAAAGACAAATAAAAACTTATGTTCCTAAAACCCTCTCTATTAAAAGAAGAAAGGGTAGAGAGACAATACAACCTAAAAGCACTCAGGAGACTGTGCAAACATAAGAGACATCACATGAAAACACTATAGGGAAGAAGGATGATTTCTTCGGTAGATATGAAGAGGAAATGACCCAAGTGTTAGGAAATTTGGGAATGTCTCTTACTGAAGATACAAACGGCCCATAAGAACCCCAAGCTCCAACCTCTCCTCCTTCAAACTTTGTCTTTGATCTTCCTGATATACAGATGCCATCCTCTCCTATGAGGGAATATCCTGATGTTGCAGGATAGGCAGAGCCTCAGTTTAAGGAGAGCAGTCCTTTAGAGAAACAAGAACTCTGAGAGGATACAGGGAATGAATTTCCAATTTATCAATATGGGGAAGACCTTAAAATTCCCCTTGGACATAAAGAAACAATAGAAAAAGGTAATAACCGAATCAGAAAATTGGAACATGAAAACAAGGCATTGAGGAAGAGGATCAACAAAATAAAGGTATTAAAACAAAAGGTTGGTAGATTGAAGAAAAAAATTAGACAACTTAAGAAGCAGCTGGAACAGTCTGACAAATCCTATAAGAAGAAGAAATATAGGAGGGTTAGAATACATGGAAGAAATCCACTTTCTAGAAGGGAAATTCATACTCACTTTGTTGAAACACAAACGGATTTTCATGCTCCCTTGGAGTCAGTTGAAACAGAAACTCTAGTAATAGTAGAAAAAGTTGTTCATACTAAAGAGGTGTTGCATTCCTCTGAACAGGATGCCACTATCAAAAGATTGGATGCAGAATTGGAACAATCCCAACAGACCCTAACCCAATGCCAAAATGAAATGTTTATAGTAAAAGATCATCAAAAAGTTGTCAAAAATCTCTGAGCAATGTCAGCAACTGAAAATGAAACCTTTTCTTATCTCAGCAGAGAAAAAGAGAAGGTAAAGAAGATGTAGGGTCAGCTTGATGGATCTTTGGAGAAAATCAAAAGTATTTTCCCTATTTATTATGATATATTAGCTTATAGGGCCCCTGCTAATAATTATGCCCTATTTTTATTGGAACAATATATGTTATTAAAAGTGAAATCCATTAGGGAAGGAACACCTTCTAAGTTTGCCACTATCTCTGATTTTTTTTCGTGTTTCAAAGAACAAGATGATGTAGTAAAATACTTTTTGTGTGAATTGTATCTTCATAATTTCATTCTAGAAGAAAACGGAGATGAGAACCCCAATCCATTCACTAGGGATATCCATTTTCAAGCCTTTTTATCTTTTGCTAAAAATCAACTTAGATGGGCCAAGGCACACAAGGTCTTTATGAAAAGAGAAAATGGGCTAGACCTATGGGTCAGAGGAGAACCTTCTAAACCCTTTGACACCATTATGCAGAATAGAGAATTTATGAAGAGGGAGAAGGTTGTGGAATATTTATCTCCCATACATAGACATGTTGTACATTCAGGGCTACAGTACTTTGGATAAATTAGAGAACAATCCCTTTCTACTGCCAAATTAAGATGGGTTGTCTCTTCAAATGAAATCAAGAACAGGGAACCGTTTGGTTTTAGGAATATTCAAGCAGCTACTCTCATATTAGAAAGGTATGCCAATATGATCATGGAAGCAAGGCCTTCCTGGATTAGATGCAGGTATAGTCCCCCCACTATTTGGTATCCTCTAGAGGGTTATCAGAGTGTTTATGAACTCTGTAAGAAAAAGGAAGAAGTTTCTTTTGAAGAGATTAAAGGCATGCATGGGATCCATAGGTCTAGAGAAGAGACCTCTCCACCCTACAGTCTCACTACCTTGCATATGAACTTTCTTGTTGCATGAGGACATGCAAAAAGGTAAGTTAGAGGGTATGTTGGGGTAAGAAAAAGGTATAAATATTATCCTTGTTACTTTGGTTTATGATATATTCTTTGCTGACTTTTCTATTAATTTGAAGTAATTAGGGAAGAAAATGATTAAAAATATTTTGACAATAATATTAAATGATATTAGATATTTTCTAAACTTTGGTTTGAATTGCTTTGATTTTATGCAGAAATGGACAATTGTTGTTAATTGATTATAATCAAGAATATCATGAAGATGTATAGACCATTGAAGATTAAAGAAATCATGCACAAAATCATTCAAAGGAAGATCGATTTTTATCTTGCAATCTCCATAAATAGTAAAAGCAATCCTGAGGATCTCTCAATCCTCAGGATAGCTTAATTTAATTGTCTTATTGTAATATATAAAGTAGAGTGAACGATAGAGAGATATACTAGAATTATGATCTCCTAATTATTGATACTTTGTACAACAACCCAGTTGTAAGTGATTTATCAATTATGGAAGTAATGGAAGTTTCAAGTGTTTTGACCATTTCCGCGTACTGGGTTTTTTGTAATAGTATCTTCTGAAGACTGTGGGCCCATTCGATAAGAGCTATTGTCTTATCTGTAATTTTATCAATTCTGTGATAATTTCATAATTTGATATTTCCTTCAACAGTTAGAATAGATTCATTAATGTGTTTTTTCTATTATGAATTGTTTGTGTTATTCCATTCGCAAAGAGTAGATGTTCTATTCATAAATTATCGATTGATGTTCCATTACAAATTCTTGTCATTTTATTGCTTGTGGATTCTTTTCATTAAGTTCGCATTTGTTGTTCCTTTCATTCGGTTTGGATTTGTTGTTCCTTTCATTTAGTTCACATTTTTTGTTCCTTCTTAAATCTCAGTAGATCGTTGTTCCTTTCAAATAGGTTAATTAATCAATGTTCTTTGAGAGATTGATTCATTAGCATTTTTGTAGATTAAATCGTTGTTTCTTGGACATATGAATGAGTTTAGTAATTAATTGATGTTTTGTTTCATGGTGTGTTATTTCTTAGAATATATTTTATGTTGATTGAGTTATTAGTTTCAAAGTTTGTGGTTAACGTGTGAAGAACTATATTATTACAATAATTTAGATAGACCCAAATTTGTTGTAACTGAACTATCTACACAATTTAAACCTCTACAACTTATCTGCATAGATTTTGCTGACAATATTGAGAGAAAAGGTGAATCCTCGGTTGATAAAATTAATGTCAGACTAAGGTTGTTTTTAGGACATATTTAGAGCCCAAAATTAGCCCACAAAAGCTGAGACAAAAAAAAATCAAGTATGTTGTGACTGATATTCTCCCTGTATTCGATCATCTGTTTGGTTGAAAGGCCTGCCTGAAGATTTGTATGTTGAATTTCTTTGTTTTATTGTTGTAAATTGGAAGGGACATTCAAGTAACCTGCAAAATGCTCCTCTGTTGAAGTATATATCTTCTTCCATCAACACATATCTGGAAAGTGTATTGAATATTGCAGATCACATTAGAATACATCTTTCATCATAGGGGTGGTAGACGTCATGGCTCACGAAATGGTTTGGAATATTCAGAAGTGATGCCAAATATTACTCCATGCCCGAATATACTCAGAAGGAAATTATAAATTTGGATCCTCACGAAGGTGAAAAACTGTATGTGTGTTTGAATCAACATTCTAAAATTACAGAACCTTTTATGAAAAATTTGTAACAGACTTGACAGACAGCCAACTTCTATGTCAAAGATTGTTGAGAGACCTCTGGATGTAGTAACAGACTCGACATGCAATCAACTTTCGATTACTATTGATACTAATGTCAAGTGTAACAAGTTGTAACCCCAAGATCCAGGTAGTTTCAGCTTTAGGCATCCACATTGGTAGTGACTCCAGGCTCTAGACAGCTTCGGCTTCGGACATCGATACTGGCGGTAGCAATGGGAACAGTGCCATTCACTGCAGGGTGGTAATGCATTGAACAAGCAAGCATGTCATTTTCAAAGAACTTGGACTGTAGGATTGTTAGACCTGCAAAGAGAATTGACTTTAGAGTTTCTTTTTCACGACAATTACAATGTTGTTGTAAGTCCAGAAATCTTTGGAGGTTGGGTGTCCTATGCGATGATGACCTTGACATTAGGTACATGTCAGACATCTATTATCTAAAATTGCAGTGTTAATGTGATTTCCATAGTGGATGATGGCTTGATTTCATTGGCACAAGAAATATTAATTATGTGATTAATTAACATCCTTGAAGGACGTGAATCCCAAACAATGCCTAAAACTTTTCAAACAACCATGTGTTAAAAAAATACATTGTTTTATATTTTAAGAAATAAGAAATTGTGTATTTAAAAATAAATAAATAAACCTTTTTATGTTAACCGAAATTAATATATATTCAACTCAGATTCCCAGAAGAAATCAAATTCCCTAGAGCTATTTTATTTTCATCATGTTGGTTGGGATAGAAGGATCCACCACCAAGACAAAGAAAGAAGGTAGAAATAAAGCACCTGTGCAAACACAAGTTGGTGATGGAAGCACCCTATGACCAGGAAGGAACTTTGTCCTTATCGATCTATGATCCTAATGAACAACTCGAGGGGTGCTTGCGGTGAGGCCATGGCAATTTATTTTATCCAGACAAGGCAATACTTCAAGAATCAAGCAATTTCCTCTCTTTTTTCAAATATCGGATCTATTGCAACAAAATAAATTCATTCTCCTTATTCAAATCAAGGGAAACAATGGGGAGATTGAAATTCGGTGGAAACAGCTATGGAATATACAACTACATCAAGGTCCTTTCTAAAGAATGAAACAAAATGATTACATGAAGGTGGTAGTAAAAGGTGATTTTCAGAAACCAAATCACTACCTGAACATGTCAAACTTCTTGCATAAGGTGGTAGTATAAAGTAATCTTTAGAAAGTGTTGCAAATTCCATAATCTAGAATTCCTTCCCATTAAATTTTCCCATTTACATGTCGATTCAAGCATCAAAAAATTTTGAGAGCCTCGTTCCCTGGTTATATACCCACCTTCAACTACGAGGAGAATATTGTTGCAAATAGCGGAAATCTCTTCGACCCAGATGCAATCATATGCATAGAAATAGTGAAAGCAATGTGTAGTACCGATAGAAAGTTGATTCTATGTGGATTTTGTTACTACATACAGAGGTCGGTGAACAAACTTTGACAAAAAATCTAACTTTTTGTCAATCCTATTACCACACCCAGAAGTCACTCAACAAACTTTGAAATAGAAACTTCTGTAATTTTAGGATGTTGATTCAACCACCCATGCAATTTCTCACATTCGTGATGATCCAAATTTATAATTTCCTTCTGAGTATATTCGTGCATGGATTAATATTTGGCATCATTTCCGAATATTCTAGACCATTTTGCAAGCCATGAGATGTGTGACTCCTATGACGAAAGATAAATTCCTGTGTGGTCTGTAGGATTTCATATATTTGCCAAATTTGTGTTGTTGGAAGAAGCTATATACTTCAACAAAGGAGCATTTTGTAGGTGACTTGAAATTCCCTTCCAATTTCTAGTAACAAACAAATAAATTCAACATAAAAATCTCCAGGTAGGCCTTTCAACCAACTAAAGCATCGAATATAGGGAGAATACCAATCATAAGATACTTAAAAAAAAATTGTGTCTAAATTTATGTTGGCTAATAGAGTTTTTTTTGCTCAAATATGACGTCACATAAAACCATTCCCTCATCTTTTAATTGGGCATGAATGGCATCTCTAAGTTGTCTCACATGTGGATGACCAGGAACATTACAACGAAGGCACCTTAAAGCCCAAGTTTTCGATGATAGAGAGAAATGGGAATAAGTATTTAAAATGGACGCTGGAGGATGATAGTATAATATTCCGTAAATCATGGTTTAATTTGTTTTAATGGAAGATTTCCTCGATCTTTTCTCTTATTAATTCCAATATTTTTGAATATGTGTGTTGAATAGTCACTAATAACATGAGTTAACATTTTCATATGCAAGCATATTCTCAAATATGACAACCTGTAATATATGCACAGTGTTAAAGAGAGACATAACATCAAGACCTTTGTGGATGACACGTTTGTGGATGACAGCGGGGTAGTACAATATTGCATTGTTACTATGATGATGCCTTAAAAAAACCAAAATAACCAACAATTTTTGCCAATTCAAGATGGACGCAAAAAAAATCATCAGATCCCATAATATTCGCCCATTAATGTGTTTTAATGGGAGATGTCCTCAAGATTTTCTCTTATTAAAGCCAATCTTTTCGAACCTGTCTGGTGAGTTGTCACTATTAAAATGATAATTAATGTGCATTGGGAAGAGCAGAAGGTGGCGGAGATGGAGGGCAGCGAAAAATGATTTTAAAATTTTATGAACCTGGGAGTCTGTGAACCCGCAAAACTTTGAATACTTAACTATGTATGGAAAGGTGGGTTGGAAAGACGGAGTCATCATAGGTAGATTCAGGCTTGAGAGTTCGAGGAGTCTAGGGTTGAATTGTATATCACTGAAGTTTTGGGTGCAAGATGTATACCCCGAATACGGGGCGCCAAAGTTCGATAGCGCCTATCCGTGAACCCGCGTTCATAAAATCGGCTAAGTATGAAAACGAACAACGGTCAGTCGAGCTCATGATGTGAAGATATAGATGGAGATGAGTATTTTTCAGTTTTCCACCCTGGGAACCCGCAAGCACATAAACACGACTAAGTATAGAACCAATATTTTTTAATATGTGCGTTGAATAGTCACTAATAACATGAGTTAGCATTTCCATATGCAATCATATTCTCAAATATGACAACCTATAATATATGCACAATATTAAAGATGGACATGACATCAAGACCTTTGTGGATGGCACGTTAGTGGATGATAGTGGGGTAGTACAATATTGCATTGTTACTATGATTATGCCTTAAAAAACTAAAATAACCAACAATTTTTTCCAATTCAATATGGACACAAAAAAATCATCAGATCCCATAATATTCACCCATTAATGCGTTTTAATGGGAGATGTCCTTGATATTTCCTCTTATTAATTCCAATCTTTTCGAACCTGTCTGGTGATTTTTCACTAATAAAAGAAAAATTAATGTGCATTGGGAAGGTCAAAAGGTGGCGGGATGGAGGGGAGCAAAAAATGCTTTTAAACTTTTGTGAAATCGGGAATCCATAAACCCATGAAACTTTGAATACTTGACTAAGTATCGAAACCGGGTCGATCAGATAGAGTCATTGTAGGTAGAGCCAGGCTTGTGAGTTCGAGGATTCTGGGGTCTAATTGTAGATCACCGAAGTTTTGCGTGCAAGATGTATACCCAGAAAACATGACACCAGAGTTTGATAGTGCCTATATGTGAACCTACATTCATAAAATTGGCTAAGTATGCAAATGAATGACGGTCATTTGGACTCGTTATGTGAATATATAGATGGAGATGAGGATTTTTCATTTCACCACCCCGGGAACCCATGAGCACAGAAACACGACTAAGTATAAAACCAGAAACGCATAATAGAGGGAAAGAAGAAAAGGGAAAATCGAGTAATTTTAGAAGAGGAAATAGAAAGGGAGACAAGTACTTTATCCCTCACACAACAACACTTATTCTCGTAATTATGAAGCCATAGAAACACATTAACTATGGGAAAAACATTCTTAGCTATGAAATATAGTTGGAGATCGACAAACTCTGGTTCAAGTCAAAAGAGATGTTGTTTATATCTACTGCAACAATTTTCATATTATTTTATCTTAATAGTATTTTTTGGTGGCCCAACTGTAAAACCATGTTCCAATTTGTGTTTCTCAAGTGGATATGTGTTTGTGAAGAAACCAGTGAACAAGTACAAGTAGGCTCAACTGCAGTTGCAGGACCTCAACTCTACAAAGTTGAATCAAACAACAATAAGTAGCATCCAGTGAACCAACGAGCAAGCATCAACTAGTCGACCAGGAATGTCGATGAAGAACAATATTGTCCAAATTTACTGCAGAAAAGATTGTATTAAACAATCGGAGGAATATATTGTAACACGCCTGTTAAGAAAACATTCCAAGCTGTGAGGCCTAGCAGGTAAACATGTAAGACTATGAGGACCATGTAAAGGGCTCCCACTGTGTAAACATTTAAGGAAGCTATAGTTTGCATGATTGGCATTTTGCATCCGCAATTGGAACACCTCCATAACACCCAGTGATATATAAAAAATGAAATTGAATTTTCTCTTCGCATACGAAACTTTGAAGACTCGACTAAGTATGGAAAGGTGGGTCAGAAAGATGGAGTCATCGTAGGTATAGTCAGGCTTGCGATTTTGACAAGTTCGGTGTCGAATTGTAGATCACCGAAGTTTTGGGTGCAATATGTATACCCTGAACACGGGGCACCAAATTTCGATAACACCTATCCCCGAACCCGCGTTCATAAAATTGGCTAAGTATGCAAACGAACGACAGTCGGTCAGACTCGTGATGTGAATATATAGATGGAGATGGAGATTTACTAGTTTGCCACCCCAAGAACCCATGAGCACAAAAACACGACTAAGTATAGAACCAATCTTTTTGAATATGTGTGTTGAATAGTTACTAATAACATGAGTTAGCATTTCCATATGCAAGCATATTCTCAAATATGACAACCTGTAATATATGCATAGTATTAAAGAGGGACATGACATCAAGACCTTTGTGGATGGCGCGTTTGTGGATGATAGTGGGGTAGTACAATATTGCACTGTTACTATGATGATGCCTTAAAAAAACTAAAATAACCAACAATTTTTCCAATTCAAGATGGACGTAAAAAAATCATCACATCCCATAATATTCAATCGTTAATGCATTGTAATGGGATATGTCCTTGATCTTTCCACTTATTAATGCCAATATTTTTGAACCTGTTTGATGATTTTTCACTAGTAAAAGCGCAATTAATGTGCATTGGGAAGGGAAGAAGGTGGTGGGGATGGAGGGGAGAAAAAAATTATTTTAAACTTTTGTGAACCCGAGAGTCCGTGAACCCATGAAACTTTGAAGACTCGACTAAGTATGGAAAGGTGGGTCTTAGACAAAGTCATTGTAGGTAGATTCAGGCTTGCAAGTTTGAGGATTCTGAGGTTGAATTGTAGATCACCGAAGTTTTTGGTGCAATATGTATACCCCGAACACGGGCCACCAAAGTTCAATAGAACCTACCCGTGAACCCACGTTCATAAAATTGGCTAAGTATGGAAACAAACGGTGGTTAGTTGGACTCGTGATGTGAATATATATATATATATATATATATATATATATATATATATATATATGGATATGAGGATTTGTCTGTTCGCCACCCTAGGAGCCCGCAAGCACAGAAACATGACTAAGTATAGAACCATAAATGCATAATAGAGGGGAAGAAGAAAAGGGAAAAACAGGTAAGTTTAGAAGAGGAAAAAGAAAGGGAGACAAGAACATTATCCCTCACACAACAACACTTAGTCTCATAATTATGAAGACATAGAAACACATTAACTATGGGAAAAATATTCTCAACTATGAAATATAGTTGGAGCTCGACAAACTCTGGATCAAGTCAAAAGAGATGATGTTTATGTCTACTGCAAAAATTTTCATATTATTTTATCTTAATAGTAGTTTTTGGTGGCCCAACTGTAAAACAATGTTCCAATTTCCGTTTCTCAAGTGGATATGTGTTTGTGAAGAAACCAGTGAACAAGTATGAAGAGGCTCAGCTGCAGCTGCAGGACCTCAACTCTACAAATTTGAATCAAACAACAATAAGCAGCATCGAGTGAACCAACGAGCAAGCATCAACTAGTCAACCAGGAATGTCGGTGAAGAACAATATTGTCCAAATTTATTGCAAACAAGATTGTATAAACAAATCAGAGGAATATCTTGTAACACACTTATTAAGAAAACATTTTGGGATGTGAGGCCTGGCAGGTAAACATGTAAGACTGTGAGGACCGTGCAAAGGCCTCCCACTGTGTAAACATTTAAGGAAGATGCCGTTTGCACGGTTGGCATTCTGCATCTGCAATTGGAACGAATCCATAACACCTAGTGACATATAAAAAAGGAAATTGAATTTTCTCTTCGCATACGAACATGTTCTAGAAGAGGATTTTGAATCAGGCATCTCCAACATTTAAATTTTTCACTTGAAAACTGGAAATATAAAACAACAAAGAATGAATACGAACGTAAACCTAGAAACGAAACCCACTTGTCAATCCCAATTGTGAAAAATGAAACAACAACAACAGGAAAACAAGAGACCAGTCAACAAGCAACGAGAAAGAATCAACCAGTGAACTAGTAACGTCGCTAAAGAACAATATTTCCCATATTCACTGTAGACAACATTGCAGAAGAAAAAAAAATCAGACGAAAATGTATTGTAACGGGTTTGTTAACCAATACAAGAATGCAACCGCAGCACTGATACCCATCGGTGAATGGATAAGGAAAGAAGTGCATCCCCTATAAACTACAACAATGGGTCCAACTGCAGATGCAGGACCCCAACCTTGTAAAGTTGAAGAAAACAAGAGAAAGAAGAAAACAACAAACCATTGAACAAGCACCAAAAGGCCCAACTGCAGCAGGAGGACCTCAACTCTACACAGTTGAATCAAACAACAATAAGAAGAATCCAGTGAACTAAGGAGAAAGCATGAACCATCCAACCAGGAATGTCGGTGAAGAAAAATATTGGGCAAATTCAATGCACACAAGATTGTATCAAAAAATCGGAGGAAAATGTATTGTAACACAATTGTTAAGAAAAAATTTCAGGATGTGAGTCCTGTCAGGTAAACATTTAAGGATGTGAGGAATGTCCAAAGGCCTCCCATTGTGTAAACAATTAAGAAAGTTGTAGTTTCCATGGTTGGTATTTTTCAAAACTAGGAGCAATCAAAATTCTCTTGCAACCCATCTTTGTATGTGACTACTACGGCTAAACAAGAAGGACTGTAATGTTTTCTTCATCTCGTTCCTGATCGTCAATGTTCGACACATAACCCACCTCCATCGAAGCCATAGTGACATATAATAAAAGGAAATTGTATTTTCTCCTCACATACAAAGATGTTCTGCAAGAGGATTTTGACTCAGGCATCTCCAGTATTGAAATTTCTCACTTGCAAACTGAAAATACCAAACAACAAACAATGAATAGGAAGATAAACATGGCACCGATACCCACCCATCAATGGGGAATGACAGAAGGTCATTTCTAATCTTGGTTGTAGAATCCCAAGAGTGAAAACTGCAACAAGACCAACAGGAAAACAAGAAAAACAACAACAGGCAAACAAGAAACCAGTGAACAAGCAAGGATCAAGCATCAACCAGTGAACCAGTAATGCCCCTGAAGAACAATATTTCCCATATTCACTGCAGAGAACATTACATAAAAAAAATCGGAAAAAAATGTATTGTAATAGGCCTATTAAGTAAACATTTAAGGCTGTGAGTTATGTTAGGTAAACATTTAAGTTTGTCAGGACCGTTGTGTAAACATTTAATAAAGAATGCAGTGTGACAGGCATGTTACGTATGCAAAAACTATTATTATATTATTTTATAATAATATAAAATGACAATAATAATATAAAATAATAATAACAAAAAAAAATAGTAACAATAGTTCGAACAATAGAGACCATGCAAAAAACAAATTAGTCAAAGGAAAAACTAATATGAAGTCAACTAATAAAAAATTGATTCTTTATGCTCAAAATTTTGGATATCTAAACATTTCAAAAAAATAGTAAAAATTCAGAAAGATCGTAGATGATAAAAAAAATTGGATATGCTAACATATAAAACATTGGGAATAGGGAAGCTGGCAATAAGACCTCCAATCTGTTATCCAATCAGATCATGACATATGGTATTTTTTATTATATACAAATCAATGTTTTTAGTTCGCTAGTTCCAACAATAGAGATTATGCAAATATTTTTAGTCAAGTGACAAACTGATATGAAGTCAACGAATTGTCGATCGTTATAGTCCCTCTACACCTTCAGCAGCGACTAATAAGAGAGGTCATTTTGTTTTCTACTAACATTTCCAACACATCATGATATGTGATGTAATATGCCTCACTATCAATATCATGCTTCTTATATGCTTATATATTTATTTATTTGCAGCGGAAAAATGATAGACTCACCCTATAAGAAGATAACTTCGATTATTATGCGGAATGAGGAAATTGCACATACAATGGTCAAGACTTATATTTCAAAACTTACAATTTTAGAATAAAAAATATTACAAAATATGTAAAGAAAATTGACTCAAAGTTTGCTAAAGGAATATCCTATTCCATGTTTAATAACTTCAATAACTTCAATTTGATATATTGAAATGGGAAATTGTATACACTAGGAAAAATGTGAAGGACAAACTTTAAAAAATGTTATTAACGCATGTAATACCCCAAGGGTGAGCCCCTGTTGAATTGTAATGATGTTTATAGGATGGTGAGCCATGTGTTTATAAGCTAGGAGGCTTATGTGTTTATTAGGCCAGAGAGCCTAGATGTGGAAGTACAGGGAGCCTGATTTTTAATATGTAAATACTCACAACATTAATATAATTACATCATTGCATGTAGACCGACCATGAAGAAATATTTATGGGGGACTAAGCTCCACTGGGTAGGGAAAGGGATGGGGTTGAGAGGCTGGGAAAAAGGGCTAAGCTAGAAGGATTATTGCTAATGGGATATTATAATATATTTTCCTAAAAATAATAAGGTTTGGGAAATACACCTTGTTATCATAAGTTCCTTTGGGGAAAGGAATGAACTCCAAGTGGAGAGGGACGAGCTCCCAAGAGAGCTATGTGTCAACTTGGGCGCATGCAATTTTATGGGGGGAATCTTTCTTTGTGGGGTTTCTCTCATCATTCTTTCCATGATCCCCACTCACACACACACTCAGACTGAGCATTCACATAGCCAACCATTTCCTCCATCGTTGACCTTTGCAACCTCTGAAACCTGCAAACTTGTGAAGCTAACCTTTTCTTCTATGAGGCACAACACGACTGCAAAGTGCCTGAGCCATATCGCACCCTAGCCATTTTTTTGTTTCTACGCATGTTTTTCTCTAGACTGGTGTGGCTCGCTATCATTACCAGAGCCCATACTCGATTTTTCTACTGTGGTTACCTGTTTGACTTAGGAGTTGGAAAAAATAAGTAGGTTTTTCAGGCCTGTGGTTTTAAAGAGGCGGGTTTTCGTGCCCGTGGAATGAAGAAGGAGGTTTTCGAGCATATGAGAAACTCTCTTCAGGTGAGAGATATTGTTGGGGAAGTGATTTCTCCTGGAGGGAGTCTAGCAGTGGCTATAGAGCTCTGGGAATTCTTGATCTGGCCTGTTGCATAAGCCCTAGAAGGGAAGTGGAGAAGATGATGGATTGTGGAACATTGAAGGTTTATATTCTCGGGGTGGGACAGTCATGTGGGGAATGAGAGTCTGTGAGAAGTGGGCATAAGTAGGATCCTGGGAGGGAATCCTTCCTGTTGTATTGTGTATCTTTCCGTAGTCTCATCCTAGCCTAGGAATCCATTTACCCTAGTGGATTTTTGTCCCAGCTAGGGGGTGACCCACTGCTGATAGCTTGGAGCAGTTTGGTCTAAGGCTAGGAGGTTCGTGGAAGGTCTTCACACAGTTTGTGGTCTTCTCATAAAAATATAAGTACAATTTATATGTTAATTTGTATATTGTGTATCTTTTACATGTCTTTATATTTATAAGAATGGCATGTTGATGCATGTATGTTTTACTATGATTTTCACATTTAATTTGTGTATTAGTAGAATGCATATTAGTTGTTTAAGTTTATATGTATGATTTTCTGCAAGGAGCTCTTACTTCCGTACCCGAGCAAGTCTATGCTTGGGTATGGACAATTTTGATTATCAGAACAGAGTGAGAAGTTCTTTTTTGTATCTATTTCACGTGACTTTACCTAGCATAAGGCTGGGGGTGTTACAAATTGGTATCAAAGAATGAAATTTTTGTAGTGGTTCTTCCCGACATGGCAGCCCAGGGACGTTACAAATTGGTATCAGAGCCCATGGTTTTTGACACTGAGCCTGAATTGGGCTGTATAAGTGGTTTTTGAAGAAAAGGTTTCAGAGAATTAAAATTACAAAGTGCCAAGAGGGTGTTGAGGGAACACCTTGGTTTTGTTCAAAAGCTCAAGAGGTATAACAGTTTGATCAACAATGGTAACCGTGGGTTTAGAACCACAAAAATACAATTTGGGTCATTGGATTTCCCCAAGTGGTTTGACGGTTCGGTGTTTGGGGAAATCCGTTGGATATTACATGGAGAATAAATCGCCGAAGTCTTGAAGCTACGGGAAGAAATTGTTTGGTATTTGGAAGTTCGACAGTTTTGAAAAAGTGCCAATGAGAAGAAATCACCGAAGTCCCGAAGCTAAAGGAAGCGATTGTTTGGTAGTTCAGTAGTTTTGAAAAAGTGTCGATGAGAAGAAATCGTCAAAGTACTAAAGCTACAGAAAGAAATTTTTTCGGCAGTCGACATTTCAAGAGTTTTGAAAATGTGCAGAATGGACTTCCTTCCGAATTCTTGAAGTCTGGAACCAATCCGGACCGTCCAATATCAGAGACATGTGTCAGCGGATTATCAAGTGTCTGAAAGTTCAGCAATTCGACACTCCAAAGAAAATGGTTTGTGGTTGCACGGGAGGAAGATATCCCTGAAGTCCCGAAGCGTCGAAGTGATGTGACATGATGATGTCATCAGGTGTGATGTGGAAGTGTTCAAAAAATCAGAGTTCGTGAGTTTTGGGTATGAAAATGTGAAATCCTCTGAAGTCCCAAAGCGCTATATATGACATGGCATGATGATGTCACCTAGGGTGATGTGGACCTACCCTATGTCTACCACATGTCACTCGATAGTGAGGCCATGTGTCACCATATTATATGATGACAGCAGTACTACATTGACCTCGAAAAAGTTAAGGGGTTTGGGAATTCGGCGTTCGAAGGAAATAATGGATGATGAAGGAAGAACTTTTGAATCTTCAAAGTCCCGAAGTCTCAAAGTCTCAAAGTTCCAAAGTCACGAAGCACCAAAGTGACGTGGGTTGATGACGTTACCTAGGGTGACATGGTCACACAAGATGCGTGCCATGTGTCAATGTGTTTTGTTCTTTTAAAATACTAATTTTTCCGGTTAGAACTTGACATGTGTCACCCCTTAGATTGGGCCATGTGTCCGTTTCTTGGGATTTTCCACATTGCACCCCTCTAGTGTGTGGTTGTTCACTATATTAAAATACATAAATGATTGTAGAAATCAAAAGAAGAATTAATTAAGGCATTACTTCACCTTCCGCAATCCATCAGGATCATATATCTCCATAAAGATAGCAGATCAATGATCGATGTGATTCTTGCTCAATCGAACATCTTTCCATTGCAGAAGTTGGGGTCATTGTTAAACTTCGAGCATGTTTGAGGTCTAAAATCGAAAAGGATCATCGATCTTAAAGTGATCGAAAGATCTATGATTTTCTCAGTTTCTAAAATTGGATTCAATCTTGATCGTCCGTCGACAGGTGAATGTCGACCATAGATCTTGTTCCTTCATGGCTTCGGCAATTTGGAAGGTAGTGCATGATGGAGTCTTAGAATTCCTGAAGCCTAGAGTTTCGGGGCTCTTATTGACCATTGATCTAAATAGGGAATGAGGACCATTGATCATATATCCTTTGAGTATTTGGAAATTTGGCATTTGAGAGAAATAATGCATGAAGTAGAAAGATCTTCTGAAGCCCGAAGCTCCGAAGAGACAATTTTTCGGAAGTTCACCACTTCGACGTTTAGAGGAAATTGGGGGGGAGGTGAAAGGTAAGCTACCAAAGCCTGAATTTATGGATCCCTGGAGGCCCAAATAATAGGACAAGTTCCTTGCATCCAACACTCAGTCTCAGCCCATGGTCACATGCGTTCGGGGGGTGAAGAAAAAGGGCTAAGTGCCCGAAAATTGTTTTTGAAAATAGAGAGGGAGCCCGTGGGGTTTTTGATTTGTACATACCTACACCTAATGAAGTAAAGAAGGCTTGTAAACCTGAAGAAGGGATCCATCACGGATCCAAGATCCAATTCGACTCTAAGATGGAAGAATACATGTACAGGGATTGCATCCCCAAAAATTGTTTTTGAAAATAGAGAGGGAGCCCGTGGGGTTTTTGATTTGTACATACCTACACTTAATGAAGTAAAGAAGGATTGTAAACCTGAAGAAGGGATCCATCATGGATCCAAGATCCAATTCGACTCTGAGATGGAAGAATACATGTACAGGGATTGCATCCCCGAAAACACATTTGTTCAAGTATCCATAATTTCCTGCTCAAAACAAAGAATTGAGCATGGAAGTAGACATTGGAAAGGTCTTGAACAATAGAAGATAATTGTTCACCCATAAATTGTATCTGGGCAGTCAATTTCTCAGGAAATCGACAGAAAATAAGTATGATATATTAATGAATCAGAATGGTTCGTGTTTTCATGAAATTATTAAGAATAGATAGCCTGACAAAGTTCTGTTGGCTACACATTTTTGCATAATTAACAGTTTTCATATCAGAATCAGCACAGAGTGTAGAGAGATGGATGATACCCAGATAGTTTGTAGTCAATAAGATGAAATCAAATGGATCAATGCCTATTTGGGTATGGAAGGAGCCAATTCCAATGGACATGAAGGAGGAAAGGAGGGAGACATAAATCTGGCTGATACCCTCAAAAAATTGCATACAGATGTCTAGAGCCACAAGGATAATAATGAGAGGCTTATGAAGGCCAAGAAACAACATAAAGAATTCAATATGAAGTTAATGAAAATCTTAGACAGAATTTAAAAGAAGTTGGATAAGGAGAGTGGCTCCAACAAATCAAGAAGCCAGGGGACCCTCGAGGGAAAAGGAATATCAAGGAGTGATAACAGAAATCACCATCACCCCCAAACGCATTCCAACAGGAGAGCACACAACATCTCAAGTCCATCCCCTTTCAAAAAGCATAGGAGGTCTGGGGTGGATGAATTGAAAGGATAAATGAACAAGATCAAACCTTCTACTTTTGATGTAGAGCACAAGAAAGATGAATATGTTGAGACATGGTTGTTGGGCATGAGAAAATATTTCCAACTACATAACTATTCTTCTCATGCAGAAGGAAGAATTTCTATTTATCATTTGAAAGGAAAGGTGTCCATGTGGTGGGATCAGTTTGTGCAAGTGCAACACATCAAAGAGAAAAATGTTACTTGGAAGGAATTCAAGAAGCATGTTGAGAAGAAATACCTGACCAAGAGATATTATGACAAAAAGATGTAAGAGTTCCTTGAAATCAAACTGGGCAGCATGACTATTATGAGTATGAAAGGAGATTTTTAGAAATATTCAAGTGTGTCTCCTTCATCAAGAATGAGACAGTTAATATCCATAGATACCTGAGTGGGCTGGCATGTTTCATCAGTGATAAAATTCAATATGATGATCCCAAGACTTTCAAGGAAACCATAACGAGATACAAGTGCGTATACAATCAGCATAAAGGAAATCCTCCTTTCTAAAGATCTTGGGAAGATAAGAAGAAGTTTAAGAGGCAATAGAAGCAGAAGGGGAGAAAGCCATTATTTTCTAGAAACAGTCCTCAAGGTCAACCATATTTTAGAGAGTGCAGAATGGTTGAGGTAGGTCGGAAAGGCCAAGGTAGACACCCATTCAATGTTGGGGTTGTAAAGGAGACCATAAGTATAGATATTGTCCTCACAAAAGTGACAAAGTCAAAGTTGTCTACAATGTACATCAAGCATAAATAGTGGAGGACATGGGTAGAAGTGTACCAAGGATCTATACAGCCCTGTACAACAAGCAAGTTGAGTTTAAATCACACAAGATTGAAGTAGAAGGTATCATCAATAGCCATGCATTTACTATTTTAATAGATTCAGTATCTAGTGATAGCCATATAGATCCTAAGGTAGTGGAAAGATTGAAATTTCCAAGAAGCAAGCATGGAAAATCTTGGTTGGTGTAGTTGGATACAGGAGCCAAGAGAAAATTTGTTGAGTTGGTTAAATCATGTCCAGTGGACATGAATGGGATAAGTACCAAGGAAGATTTGAACATCCTACCCTTGGTTTCATATCACTATCTAATTGGTATGGATTGGTTGGACCAAAACCATGTTGTCTTAGAATGTCATAACAAGGCATTTACTTTCTTGAATGAGGAAGGGAACCCAAGAACAGTCCAAGGAATTCCTAGGGAAGTTATTGTCTGAGATATCTCAGCAATGCAGCTGAAGAAGTGTTACAGGAAGGTTTGTCAAATATTTTCAACCCGTATGGAGGAAGAAACTAAGGATAAGGTGCCAAATCTGGAGGATCACGCAGTCCTGAAATATTTTGAGGATGATTTTAAGGAGATACCAAGACTACCCCCAAACAGAGATATTGATTCCTCTATAAATATGATTCCTGGAGCAACTCCAGTATTAAAGACTCCCTACAAAATGAGTACACCAAAGCTTAGGGAACTGCAAATGTACCTTGAAGAACTTCTGAAGAAGGGGTATATATGCCCAAGCATGTCACCTTGGGGAACCCTAGTTTTATTCATGAAGAAGAAGGAAATGACATTGAGATGGTGTATTGAATTCAAACAATTGAACAAAGTGACTATAAAGAACAAGTATCATTTTCCAAGGATCGATGATCTCATTGATCAGTTAAAGGATGCAAGGATATTCTCAAAGATTGATCTCAGGTCAGGATATCATCAAGGATCAAAGATAAAGACATCAGTAAGACTTCCTTCAGAACAAGGTATCGTCATTATGAATTCACATTGGTGCCATTTGGGTTATCAAATGCACCAATTGTTTTCATGTGCTTAATGAATGGTGTTTTCTAGGAATATTTAGACAATTTTGACATTGTCTTTTTGGATGACATCCTTGTATATTCCAAGTCAGAAGAAGAGAATGAGCATCACTTGAGGATGGTGTTACAAGTGTTAAGAGAGCACTAGTTGTATGCCAAATTGGGAAAGTGCTCATTTTATGATAATTGAATTCACTATTTTGGGCATATCATATCCGAAGAAGGGATAGCAGTGGACCCTAAAAATATTGAGGCCATTAAAGGGTGGAAAACACCTAAGAATGTGACATAAGTCATATCCTTCATGGTTCTAGTAGGATACTACAGAAGATTCATTACAGGGTTTTTGAGAATCTCTCATCCAATCACTTCCTTGCAAATGAAGGGGGTGAAGTTTCAATGGACAACAGAATGTGAAAAGAGCTTCCAGCAATTGAAGTAGTTGTTAACCAGTGCTCCGATTATGAGAATTGTTGATCCGAATGAATATTTCATGGTTTGCATAGATGCATACAAATAATTAATTGTTGGAGTCCTCAGTTAGAATGTGTTTGTGATATGTTTTGAATCCATAAAATTGAAAGGGCATGAAAGGATTTATGCCACTCATGATTTGGAGTTCGCAGCCATAGTGCACACCTTGAAGAAGTGGAAGAACTACCTCATGTGTTATGAGGTAAAAACACTCTATGGCCAGGGTAAACCACAACAGACAGGTATGATTGCAAAAATCTAATCAATTCCAACATATTCTTTATAAACCAATGTGCAAGTGAGATAAGGGAGAATCCTACCTCATTCCAACGTTTGATGATGTTCCACTGTTGAGTACTTTGACCCAAAGCTTTGTACCTACAACAAGTTCTCAACAAACAAGCAGAGTAAGTATATAGTGGTAATATAAAGGGGTTATCACATTAGATACCATAATCCATTAATAAACATTACAAATATGCCCATGGATGATAATCATACATTTGCAAGATACCAATTGGACGAGAAAGGAGTAATTCTATTAATAAATGATGAGCAGAAGAACATTACAGACTTCTGTGTCAGCGCAGTTTGAAACCAAGAAACCAAGTTCCTTCCAACTGGGCCTCCACCACTTCAATCCTCCACCAAAGACAAGCGCATATAAAAGAGACAATGAGGTTCTCTCAACAATAGGGAAAGATCTTGGGGGTTGAACACTATGTTCAGACTTGAGGGACAAAGGGATGCAGACTCAAAATGAAGTAATTTCTCCAGAGTCACTTTGCTATCAAAGTTGAATTCTTTCTCCTTTTTTCCATAGCTCAGGATTGTGTTCTTATAGCCTTCAAAATGAAACTGAATGGCCGAGTCGGAACATTTACATTATATGGAAGGTCAAGGATCAGAGATCTCTTGTCGTGACATGGAAATCTAACTTCATTTTTGTATTTTTTGGCACAAATCTCGATGTACGCCGGCTGTAGTGAGGCAGCCTACATATACGCATGTTGTACAGTAGATAGGGCACGTATATGTGGAAAAATATGTATTTTTAGCTCTGGATTCATCAAAAAGGGATGACAAGTCTGCATAGGGAAATGGAAAAAGGCCCTCTGCGCAAGATAGCAATGGTGAGGAAAATCTTGCTATAACATATGCCCCCTAATGTGTGATATCAGAGGAGTATTTGCGATGGCCAAAATACATTATAAATAACCTAGAAGTGGAGTGGTGTAAACCCAGCTGGAAAGAATAGTTTCTCATTACATTTTGTTTTGACTTTACATACATCGCTTCCAATAGAATACAATGCAGATCCATGTGGGAAATGTACCAAATAAGTGTCCATGGCCATGAATAGGCAAATACAAATGCGGTTATATGCCAAAAGTTGTCATAATCACGAACAAGGCCCAGTAGAACCAGTCTAAAAATATGAAGATATCTGTATACGATGGAGTATAATCTGATGTCCCATGATTATTGTAGTCAAATAGGTGTTGGTCCAATGAAAAGGAAGAAACAA
>ML778403.1:1428211-1458487 GCA_009831015.1 Picea engelmannii
ACCATCTTCCTATCAGGTCGACTACCCTTCATCACTCCGCTTGGATATTGCTCTGTCATCATCTAGCTTCTTCTGCCATAGACGATTGCCATCAATGACAACCTTGACATTCTGCATCCCTGCTATTTCCATATTTCCAACAAAATGGGTAACCACAGTAGCAAAATCAGGTATGAGATTTGGTAATGACATCAAGCCACACCAGTCCAGATAAAAATGTGGGTAGCAACAAAAAAATGGCTAGGGCGCGATATGGCTCAGGCACTACGTAGTCGTGTTGTGCCTCACAGGAAAAACAAGTTAGCTTCATGGGTTTGTAGATTTCAGAGGTTGCAGAGGTCAATAATGGAGGAAATGGTTGGCTGCGTGAATGTTCAGTCTTAGTGCATGCGTGAGTGGGGAGCATGGAAAGAATGGCGAGAGAACCCCCACAACGACGGATTTTCCCCCATAAAATTGCATGCACCATGGTTGACACATGGATCTCTTTGGAGCTCGTCCCTCTCCACTTGGAGTTCATTCCTTTCCCCAAAGGAACTTAGGATACCATGTTTTATTTCCCAAACCTTAGTATTTTTAGGAAAATATATTATAATATCCCCTTGGCAATAATCCTTCTAGCTTATGCCTTTTTCCCATCCTCTCAGCTCCACCCCTTTCCTTACCCAATGGAGCTTAGTCCCCCATAAATCTTTCTTCGTGGTCGTTCTACATGAATAGATGTAATTATATTAATGATGTGAGTATTTACATATTCAAAATCAAGCTCTTTGGCCTTCTGCATCTATGCTCTACGACCTAATAAAAACATAATCCTCCCAGCTTATAAACACTTTGCTCACCAGCCTACAAAAATCATTACAACTCATAAAGCGCTCGACTTTGCGGTATTACAATCCCCTCCCCTTATTTATGCACTGTCCTCAATGCTTCTTACTTACATCATGTCAACGAGATTTCCAAAATATTCAAAACGACGCGGGTATTCTGCCCGCATAGCATATTCATGCTCCGAAGTTGCATCCTCGAGACTGTACTAGGTCCATTAGACCTTTACAAGCCCTATGGATCGATACCGAAGATGTTTGATTTTTTGGTCCAAAATGTGTACCAGATGCACTTGAAAAGTGCTTCCTTGCTCCACCTAAATTACATTCCAATGAATAACATGATTAACATCAGGTATATATTTCTTGGGCAATGATACATGGAATACATTACGAATAATTGTAGTATTCTAGATATAAAATAGTATGCAGAACAAAAATAATTAGCTAGAAATGGCAGATAAACAATGATATAACCAAAACAATACCACAATAATACCACAATAACACTAGAAAGAGAACTTTGATTACTGAGAGAAATTTTCACTTGCCTCTTCGAGGGGGAAACCTCCAGCAGATCAGAGCTCTATTACAATAATATCCAAGACAAGATTTCTCATACCCTCTACTTCTATTTATACTAAATCTATCTATCCAAAAGAAAAATCTAGAGGAAGATCCTTCTAGAAGTGGATGCTTCTATTAAGTCTTCTTACATTTGACTTATTCTTCCTTATTTCTAGGCCTTATTAATATTGGCCTTTATTACATGGAATTATATTATTCTACCTATGTGAGGGGTTATGGAGTTCAGTCCCTAACATGCCCTCCCCCTTGAAGAACAATCTTGTCCTTAATGCTTAAGATGAGGGAATTGTTGTAGAATGGTGGCCAGCTCCCAGGTGGCATCTTTTGGAGGTGTGTCTTTCCATTGAACTAACACTTCTTGGATGGTGCATTGATGGAGATGACGCTCTCGTTGGGCTAATACTACTTGTGACTACAACCATATGGAACGTTCTTCATCCAACTAAGGAAGACTAGTTTGAGTTTGCCACTTATTTCCAATCACCTTCTTTAAGCAGGAAACATGAAAAACAGGATGGAGCTTCGACTGAAAGGGTAGAGCTAACTAATTGGCCACCAAACCCACATGCTTGAGCACTTGATAAGGACCATAAAATTTGGGTGGAAGTTTCTGACAGTGGTGATCTTTGAGGGAAGTCTTCTTATAAGGTTGTAGTCGAAGAAATACATTCCCTCCTTCAACAAAATGGAGTTCAGAACGAACTTGATATGCTTATTTCTTCATGAGAATCAGAGCCATGACCAAATTGTCTTTGAGGGCATGAAGAATAGCCTCTTAGACTATAAGAATTATGTCAACCTCCTAAACCTTCGAGGCCCCTGACATATAGAAGAGAACTGATGGGGGCTTCTGGCCATAGAATGCTTCAAAAGGACTCATTCAAGTAGCTATATGGTAAGATGTGTTATACCGCCATTCAATTAGGGGTAACCATTGAGCCCACCGATTTTTTCGCTCATATGAAAAACACCTCAATTATGTTTCCAAACACTTGTTGACAACTTCCATCTGACTATTCGTCTGGGGGTGATAGGGAATGCTAAGATGCAATTGGGTGCCTTGTAGCTTGAACAACTCTTGCCGAAAATTGTTGGTTAAAGTGGGGTCTCTGTCAGAGACAATAGAATTAGGCATGCCATGAAGCTTGAAGATATTATCCATGAAGAGTGGAGCCACTTTGGCGGCTGTGAATGGATGTTGAAGAGAACAAAAATGAGCATATTTGGAGAGGCGATTGACGTCCACCATGATGACTAACTTATTTGCTAATTTAGGTAAGCCTACAATGAAGTCCATAGAAATATCTCGCCAAATAGCAGGGGGGATCGAAAGTGGTTGGAGTGTTCCCAAAGCTTTGACTGTTTCTCCCTTGTTTGCTTTGACATACCTCACATTCAACCACAAAGGTACGAACATCCTGTTTCATACCCTCCCAGAAAAAAAAAACTTTTGATCCTTTCATAGGTTTTGGTAAATATGGAATGCCCTACTATGGGTGAGGCTTGAAGTTCATAAATCATTGTGGATTTAAGTTGGGATTTCTTTCATAAATACAAACAACCTTTGTAGTGAAGCTCTTCATTCTGCCAAGAGTACCCTAGAATAAATGAAGAATTATGTTGCAATTGGTGGAGCAGGCTAGAAATGTTTGGGTCTTGCAACCATTCCTAACGAATATCTTGGAGCCAATCTAGTACAATGAAGGAGAGGGAGAAAATGGACTCATATTTTTCATATTTCCAGGAAAGAGAATCAACCATTACATTTTCCTTTCCCTTCTTGGTCACCCATTTTTCTTGCACCGGGGATGAAATTCTTTGTTCCAGGAAATACTTGAGACTCCGATGATCAATTTTTATTTGGAATCATTGACCCAAGAAGTAAGGGTGCTAGAGATCCACAACATGCAGAATAACTAACATTTCCTTTCAATCGATTGGCCCAAATGTCGCTCTGAAAGTTTTTTTCTAGTGAAGGACAAGGGCCTACCATATTGCATGAGGACGGCTCCAATTCCTTTCCCGAAAGCATCACATTCAAATACAAATGTCTTTGTGAGGTTTGGGAGTGCTAAGACAAGGGTCAAGCACATAAAATATTTTTAGTCTTGAAAGGCATGATCTATAGCTGAAGTCCAAGTGAAAGAATTGTTTTTAAGGAGGGAAATGAGAGGAGCTGTGATGTTTCCATAATTCCAAACAAACTTCCTATAATATCTCGTTAAACCTAGAAAACCACACAAGATCTTAAGAGTTTTAGGGCGAAGCCAATGTTTCATAGCTTCAGTTTTATTAGGATCCACTCGGACACTATCCTTGCCAACAATATGATCAAGGTATTCCACTTATGAGGCACCAAAGGCACATTTATATTGTTTAAGGAAAAGTTGGTGCTTAGAGAGGAGATGGAGAACTTGACTCACATGGGAGAGAGGAGATGACCAAGTTTTACTATAGATGAGGATATCATCAAAGAAAACTAAGACAAAATGATGGAGAAAAGGACAAAAGACATGAGTCATAAGAATTTAGAAAGTGGAAGGAGCATTACACAATCCAAAGGGCATTACCAAGAATTCATAATGACCCTCATGAGTGCGAAATGTCATCCTGGGAATGTCTTTGTATTTCATGTGGATATGGTGGTAGCCAAAACATAGATCCAATTTGGTGAAATACTAAGCACTACTCAATTCATACAAGAGGTCATCAATGACAAGAATGGGGAATTTGTCTTTGATTGTGAGTTTGTTGAGGGCTCGAAAATTAGGACACATGCGCCAAGTACCTTCTTTCTTGAGTACCATGACCATAGGGGAAGAATAGGGGCTAGTACTAGGATGAATAACACCGGATTCGAGTAAATCATGAACAATTTTCTCAATTTCATTCTTCTAGGCAAAGGGATGACGATAAGGACGAAAATTGGGAAGAAGACTACCTGGGATGAGAGGGCAGGAATGATCATGGACTCCATGGGAAGGGGAAAGTTCTTTATGGGTGGTAAAAACAACTTGGTGTCTAGAGAGGATAGATTGGAGGTCGGGATGCACATAAGGTGTCTCAGCAACATGAATGGACTGGATTTGGGCGATAATTCTTGAATGACATTTTTTTAGGAGCTTTTCCATACGATGGGAACTGATGATCTTAGAGGAGCCTGTTATGATGTCTTGGAACTTATATTGTTGTCCCTCCTGGTGGAATTGCATGGTTAATTCCTTAAAATCCATGAGAATGGGGCTGAGAGTGCGTAGTCACATCCACCAATGTCTATATCAAACATATGGGATTTTAGGTGATACTGACCAATTTCGAGTCACACATTTTCACATTGTCCCCCACATTTCATGGAACCACCATTGGAAATCATGACTTGAAAATTATTGACTGGATGGATGTAACAATTGAATTCTTGGGAAATGCGGCGATGAATAAATTTATGAGTGTTACCACTGTCCACAAGGATGACAACTTTCCTATGTTTGATGTAACCAATTAATTTGAGAGTTTGGAGAGCATAGAAGCTAGTGAGGGCATTAAGTGAAATCATTGGTTCAACTTTGGGTGATTCAGAGAGTGGGGTGAGGTCAGATGGCAGTGGTAGTTCCTCCATAGGAGGAACAACAACATATTCTTCAGAAATATCCTTAGTCACAACCATAAAAATCTTTTGTTCCTTACACTTATGCTCGGGAAAATATTTGTCATCACAATTATAACAAAGAACCTTGAGTTGATGTTCATCCATTTAAGCCATGGTTAGTTTTTGGATCTTGAGGGGAGTGCCAGAAGGGGAAAAATGGGTGGGTTTAGGGAGAGGAGGAAAGGAGGATTTGTCGGTCCGGGAGGAAACAATTTGTTGGTATTCCTTGGCTCGCTGAGTATCTTCCAACCAAGTCTGGGGGCGTGCCATGAGAACATGGGAACAAATTTCATATTTGAGGCCACTGATAACGCATTCCCTAAAGAAAGCATTTGACATGCCCTTTGTTCTGAAAGCCAAGTGCTCAAATGAAACAATAAAGTCTTCCAATGTCCCAGACTACTTTAACTTGGTCAAACAGACTAAATGGTGGGTGTTGAAGTCAAAGAGGTCATAAAGTTCGGCCATAAACTGTGTCCAAGCAAGATACCCTTGGAATGCCTTTTTTCTCCATTTCCACCATTTCCATTGTTCTGGTTCTAGATGTAGGACACCATAATGAAGCTTGGCTAAATCATCAGTAATTCCATGCAAAAAGAAATAATGTTCCATTTGGGTGACCCAGCCTATAGGATCCGATCCATAAAATTTGCTTACCTCAATTCTAGGCGGGTGGAGGTCTCGGGAAAAGTGCGTAGTATGATGGCCTTGGTAATGGGAAGAGTCATGGTCATCCTGATAAAATGGTTGTTCAGAAGAGGAAGGGCTATGGGAAGGGCCTAGGAAGTTCTCCTTGAGGTCTTTGAGGTAGGAACATTGTTCCTTGTGGTATTTGATGTGGGAACATTGTTCCTTGAGGTCTTTGATGTGGGAACATTCATCCTTGAGGGTATCAATAGTTTAATTGATGGAGCTAATATTGGAAGTGAGGTTCTTGATGGCGTCCTTGTTTTGATGGTTGTCAACAATCAAGGCATTGAGGTCTTGGGCTCGTGTGGTTTTCATTTGGACAAAGAAGCAGGAAAATGGTATAGGGGAAACAAAAGAGGTTTGGAGGGGTGGGTGGGACCGTGGAGAAAAAAGGGTGTCAAATGATAGGTACCACTGCGATCAGGGAGAAAAAGGGGATAAAAAGTGATAGGATTGGAATAAGGGTGTCGAAGACGGGTCGGGTCCACAAAACAAATTAGGGTTAAAAGTGATAGGTATCATTGGAATCATGGTGAAGAGAGGAACCTAGTGGGATAGGTCCCAAATGAGTGTGTTGGCGGGACCAATATAATTTTTTTTACTCCCACGGAGTTATACTCTAGCCTAAAGAATATTGTAGTGACAAAATCCCCAAATGCTTAACAGGAAGAAATGTGTAGTAAACCCGAATGTAGAAGACAGAGTTGTGTGACAATAGATATTGTCTGTTCTATTTTTGTTTCCATCCCAAGGGTTAGGGTATTAAATGGTTCTACATATAATGTTTTTCCCTGTGCTATAACTCTCTGATATACATGCAGGGTCCAACAGTAGTACTTGACCCAATATCTCAGGGCACCAACTAAGGAGGCTAGACCGTACCCTTAGCTATACTACTCGACTACCCAGGTACTAGAGAGTATCTTAGTGAGTGATTCTATTGGTGGCACCATAGCAGTCAGGAGGCCAATCAATTTATCTATGGAGGGCTTCATGAGATATACGTCGATTCGTATACATGTGTTGTGTAATGCGTTACCACTCGAAGGGGTACCAACAGGGGTTACAAGGGTGGCCAATAGATGTGCGCTTAATTACCACTTATATTTCCTGCATGTATGAATCCACAACCACAGGTTTATGAGCGTAATGACAGATCTTTGTAGCTTTAAGATGCCAAAATACGTTTCTACCCTGAAAAAAAAATTAACCCACAATTTTCTTTCGAGGAAGGTGCTTTGATACCACTTGTAGTATTTCAGATACAAAATAGTATGTAGAACATAAATAATTAGCTAGAAATGGAAGAGAAACAATGATATAACCAGAAAAATACCAGAATAATACCAGAATAATACCAAAATAACACGAGAAAGAGAACTTTGATTACTGAGAGAAATGTGCACTTTCCTCTTCGAGGGAGCAACCTCTAGCAGAGCAGAGCTCTATTGCAATAATATCCAAGACAAGATTTCTCATACCCTCTACCTATATTTATACTAAATTTATCTATCCAAAAGAACAATATAGAGGAAGATCCTTGTAGAAGTGGAAGCTTCTATTAGGTCTTCTTACATTTGACTTATTTTTCCTTATTTCCAGGCCTTATTAATATTGGGCTTTATTACATGGAATGATATTATTCTACCTACGTGATGGGTTAGGGAAGTTAGGTCCCTAACAATAATCATAGATGCAACTAATGAAAGCATGTAAGATATTGTTCCAATCCTCTCTAGGATTTCAAATGACCCACAATATGTGGCTGCCAACTTGGAAATTTTTCCCAACTTCAAGGAACTTTTGTTGGCCTTCACCTTCAAGAAAACATGATCACCCACTTTAAATTCCCTTTGAGTTCTACCCTTATCAGCATACCTTTTCTACCTATCTTGGGCAGCTTTTAAACTCTGTTTAATCTTCATCATTTTCTCTTCCATTTCACTGAGCAACTCTGGCCCAACCACTTCTATATCAATTGGGTTGTCCCAGCTTATTGGTGTGTTGCACTTTCTTCCATAAAGTGCCTCAAATGAGCTCATCTTCAGAGATGCCTGATACCCATTGTTGTAGGAAAATTATACCAAGTGTAGATAATATTCCCATTTAGATGGTTTGTCCATCACATACATCCTTAGAATATCCTCTATCACTTGGTTCACTCTTTTTGTTTTCCCATCAGTCTCGGCATGATAAGTTGTGTTGAAGTTCAGATTTGTTCCAAACCCTTTGAATAATCTCTTCTAGAACTTTGAGGTAAACTTTGGGTCTCTGTAAGACACAATTGTCTTGGGTATGCCATGCAAGCATGCTACTTCCCTCATATAAATATCAAAAACATTGGTTTTCTTGTGAGTAACCTTCATAGGAATGAAATGGGAAGCTTTGGTAAGCTTGTCCACCACCACCATGATAGCATCATGCTTCTTGCTTGTTCTAGGAAATTTGGTGATAAAATCCATGGTCACCACTTCCCACTTCCACTCAAAAATGGGAAATGGATGCAACAACCTAGCTGGGAGTCTATGCTTAGCCTTGAACTTTTGACACTCCAAACATTTAGCAATGTACACAAAAAACTCCTTGTTCATGCCTGGCCAATAATATTGGCTCTTGAATGCTGCAACTTTTTTCTGATATCCTGGGTGTCCAACATAAGGTACATTATGCATCTCTTTCAAAATCGTACTCCTCAATTCATGAGAATTGCGTACATAAATTATGTTCCTATATAAGATAATTCCATCATTTGCCAATGCATAATCTTCAAATTCCTATTTCATTTTACCTTGCTGTAATTTTGTTACCAACTCCATGTACTGCAAATCTACTTTTGTAGCCTCAAACATTATGCTTTTAAGATTGGTTTGATACATGCTAATGGATGTAGCATGTAGTTCATGCAATCTCTTGCTAAGTACGTCAACCACTTTGTTTTCTTTACCTTTGATGTGCTTGATATCAAAGTCATACTCATAGAGGAATTCCAACCATCTGTTATGCCTAACATTTAAAGTTGGTTGATCAAGCAAGTATTTCAGACCATTATGGTCTGTCCTCAGCTCAAACCTCTTTCCCATGATGTTATAGCAATATTTGCCTCGCCATTGCTATCTTTCACAGAGGGCCTTTTTCCATTTCCCTATGAAGACTTGTCATCCCTTTTTAATGAATCCAGAGCTAAAAATACATATTTTTCCACATATATGCGCCCTATCTACTGTACAACATGCGTATACTCAGGATTCTCCACTACAGCCCACGTACATCGGGATTTGTGTCAGAAAATACAAAAATGAAGTCGAGTTTCCATGTCACAACAAGAGATCTCTAATCCTTGCCCTTCCATATACTGAAAAAGTTCCAACTCGGCCCTTCAATTTCATTTTGAAGGCTATAAGAACACAATTCTGAGCTATGGAAAAAAGGAGAAAGCATTCAACTTTGAGAGCAAAGTTACTCTGGAGAAATTACTTCATTTTGAGTCTGCATCCCTTTGTCACTCAAGTTTGAACACAGTGTTCAACCCCCAAGCTCTTTCCCTATTGTTGAGAGAACCTCATTGTCTCTTTTCTATGAGCTTGCATTTGGTGGAGGATTGAAGTGGTGGAGGCCTAGTTGGAAGGAACTTGATTTCTTGGTTTCAAACTGTGTCGACACGGAAGTCTGTAATGTTTTCGCTTATGTTGATCATTTATTAATAGAAATACTCCTTTCCCGTCCAATTGGTATCGTGCAAATATATGATTATTATCCATGGGCATATTTGTAATGTTTATTAATGGATTATGCTATCTAATCTGCTAACCCCTTTATATTATCACTATATACTTTCTTTGCTTGTTTGTTGAGAACTTGTTGCAGGTACAAAGCTTTGGGTCAAAGTACTCAACAATGAAACATCATGAAACGTTGGAACGAGGTAGGCTTCTCCCTTATCTCGCTTGCACATTGGTTTATATAGAATATGTTGGAATTGAGTAGATTTTTGTAGTCATACCTGTCTATTGTGGTTTACCCTAGCCATAGAGCATTTTCCCCTCGTAATAGAATTGACGACTCCACTCGGAAGAGATCTTATTTCTAAGGGTTGAAGTACTTTTTCTCCTTGCATTTCTCTTTTTCCTTTGTGTTTCTTGTCGTATCACTGCTTGATGGATTCTGTTCACTCTGGGTCTGAGTTTTCAACCTTTTAACCCTTGCCTAGCCTTGTTTTCAAGCCTGTACATGCCCTATTGCTTTGACAGTCCTGTACACACGCGTGTTGTCTCACTTCGAGCTGTGTATATACACTATGTTTCTCTGAATAGTCACGTACACCTTATTTCCTTGCTTGGTTGCTTGGTTTGGTGGTTGCTGGGTGGGATTTGATGATTGTTGAGCCTTCTTAGGCCTCTGTAGTGCCTATTGAGCTTCTCTGGGTTGAAAGGAAACTTGTTTGGAGTTGAATATTTGGGCGTAGTCTTTCTCATCATTTTTCATTTTTGATTTGTCCTTGAACTCTAGGATGTTTGCTTGCCTGCTTGGTATTCTGCTTGAGTCATTCCATTTATACACAGTAGAATTTATATATCAGGTTTCTTTTTAGTCCATGAATTTTCTCTTTAATATATTGAAAATACAAAAAAATAGGCATTTTACATTTCTTCACATTTTTTTTTCTTTTGAATCTTTATCATTAGCTTAGTGCATTTAGTGAAAGATTGGATTTTACTTTTGAATTGTAGAGTTGAAATTGAAAATTGCACTGTTTTTATACGCATATCATTCATTGAAAAAATTAAAATTAGACTTTGCATTATATTTATATTTATTTTCTTACAGAGTCATAATGTCATGAGTTTCACTTCCATGCCCTTTCGAGTAATCACAACCAATAAAATTTACACTTTAAACTAAAATTGATTAGTCATGATTTTATTTTTAGGGTGAACAAACTAGTTTAGGATTTAGTGCCTTGGAATAGGATTTTGAAAGTAAACTTTTCCAAGGAAATTAAATCAATATATGTGTTTGAGACAGGGAGTTGAGAAGTCCATTGCATAATTGGTAAGATCAGGATGCTCTGCTCACACTGGAGTTAATCACGAGGTCGCGCGAAGTTAGTTGAAGGGATAACCCCCAGATACTCACCTAGCGTCAACGATATTTCTATGGATTTATTTGTATTTGGGGATCTTTCTAGTACCCATACCTCTGTGAGAGGCGGTGCTTTCAAGGTTTCAGGATTTTCTACCTTGCCCATATGGTAATCCAGACTTACGACTGCTCGCATATGCATCGATTATACTTTGGTTTATTAGTTTCTTAACTTAGGTATCTCATAGGTTACTTGCAAGGCTTATTCTTCTTGTACCCTGGGTCAGATAGGGGTCGGACAACACACAACCTTTATGGAGGATTACCTCTCTGGGGGGATCTGACCGACTAGTTGTTAAGCCCATGAAGGCCCCTATAACTGATTTTGTTACCTCCAAAATTTATCGGGGAGTCTTGAGTCCCTCTTGGATGATACATACCTTCGTTAGTGAGGGAGGCCACTCAGCCACTTTAGCCCGTTTGCATGCATATTGGTCATTTGACTTTTGGTATGCTCTTTGACTACTAGTTGGCCTTAGGACATTCTTATTTTGTAGAGTCATAATTCGTCGTGGAGTCGGACCAACATACTCACTGGTCCCATTGGTTGTTACAATTACTATCGGATTTCGAGTTCTTGCCTTCTAAAAGGCGTAGAGTTATTAGGCATGGTACACACACATCCACCTTTTAGACTTGTGGTTCCACAAGGATGAGTACGGAATCTAGTCTTCAGAACATTGGGAGTTCTTAGACTCCCATACCCACTATTGTTAATGGCACCCCTTCAACTCCTACAACCACTACAGTTGCAGTGCCAGAGGCACACACTGGTACTGTGGCTCGACCTATAGGTAATGCTTCGTCTCTTGCCTCGAACCCTTTTGGGGGTATTTTTTATTCGTTGTGTTATAATGTTCAGTCCATCCCTATGGCTTCTAGTCCATTTTTTGTATGGCATGCCTATCTTCACTTCACATTTTTCAACTGCCATTCCAGTTGTTGGCCGTAACTCTAGCATTGGACTTGGGGGCACTACACCTCCTTACACTCCATTTTCATTTGGAGGTTCTCATATCCCCAGACGAACCCTAATATAGGAAGTGTCCCTTCTCTTAACCCTGGTTCTAATCCTTTTACGGCTGGATGGAACAACCAACCTGGCAGACAAGTTCCATCCTACATCCCTACCTCCTCGGTGCCGATTCCGACCAATACTTTGGGCACGAAGAATCCACTTCAATCCTCCAGGTTCCCACGCAAAGGAGGCCAGTCTTACACTTTGGGAAACCCCCAACCCAGATCCAATCCAGTTGGGGGAAATTTTTGTAACCCGCAGCCCGTATCTAATCCGACTAGGGGCAATTTTCATAACCTTCATCAGAACATTCCTGCTGGAATGATGCCCAACCCACCTTATATGAATCAGCCCAGAGGAGGGCCTTATAATCCCGAACAGAGATTTGGTTCTTACCAGAATCATGGGTGGAATGCAGTTCCCAATGCACAATCTTTCGCGGGAGGATGGGGCCAGAGGTCGCAACCCCGACTCCCTTTTCTAGCCACACTTAATCTTCCACATTTGGATAAGTTAACGAATGACCCGGTAAGTCATGATCCCACATGGCCCCCCATCCCCACCAAGCTTTCTTTAGACATTCCAAAGTTTGAAGGTAAGAATGGAGAGGACCCTGGTGATCCCATCACTACCTTCACCTTTGGTGCTCATTGAATTCCATTAACCATGATTCTATTAGATTACGATTGTTTCAACACACTCTCACTAGAGTTGTTGCGCAATGGTATATTGAGCTACCTAGGGGGATGTATGGGTCATTTAATCAGTTGGTGATGGTATTTCTCAACCAATTTCAATTTCCCATTCGTTATGATGTTGGCCTCGAAATTTTGTTGACTTTACGCCAGGACACCGCCACTCATATCTTGGATCATATACAGGAGTGGCATAGACGAAGGCGGTTGATTAAGACTCCTATACCCCCGACCTTTCTCCTAGAATGGTTCCTAAAGTATTTGGACCCTCCTATCTCGAAGGACATTTCTACTTCCAAGGTCTCCACTGAGGAAGAAGATATCTTTAGAGCCCGGTAGCTATATTTGATATATGCTCAGTCTGGGATGTTATATCACCTTCTTCCAGAAGCATCACAGTCAAGTTACGACCCTAGGAAAAAACCCATACCTCATGCTGATGACATTGTAGTATCCACCAATGTAAAGTATGCAGACTTGGTGACGAGCCACTTGAAGAATTTGTCTCTAAACCAGTCTGCTGGAGGACCAGCCTTGTCTGTGTTTTCCAACCCCACTTAGTTGATGGATGTACATTCCGTGAAATTGTCAAAAAACCGAAATGGCGACCAACAACCAGGTGGGAATAAAAGGAAAGGTCAAAATAATCGTAAGGGTGGGAAAAATGGTAAAAAACCCAAGGACAAAGATAATAATGGGAAACCAAATGATAATGCGGGAGAGGGAAACAAAGAGAAATGTAAGGTGAAGTTTCCTTGTAAACTGTGTACCGATGGCCACCTTACACATTTATGCCCCAAACTCGCGAAGGCTACGAGGCTTCTAAATCTACCACCCTCTGTGATGATGAATCCATTCCCACATAACCAGAACTTAGCCTCGATCTCTTTGAATGATAGAAATGCGGCCGGTGGGAGTCAAAACCCACAGTCGCAAGATGGCAACCGCATATGTATCAATATGGTCGATGCGAAAATTGATGTAGCCACTTGATCTCGAGATTATAGCTCTTCGCAAGCTAACTCTGGTATAGAAGCTCCTCCTTCTCCTCCAGAGACGAACTTACAGATTGAGAAACCAGAGCCACCGCCTCGCATTCTGAAAGGAGTACTTAAGTGCTCTACGCACAATCCTAATGTTAGAGCCATCCAGAACTACTCTATTGTTGAGGATCTGGGCCAAACCCCTTGTGCGATGTTGGCTTTGGAGGTACTCCAGATGTATCATTCATAGAGGAATGCCTTACTCTCTTCCTTAGAATCTCTAGAACCCAATGGCTCAAAAGTTATCAAGTTCGATGTCATAGATGTGAAGCCTTGCTTACCTTACCATGTGGATTTCCAAATCCACATGGAGTATTCCAAGTATACCATCAAATGTGCGGTTGTTGATGAAGGCGCTGCCACCTGCGTGATGTCCTTGGTCTATTGGAAAGCTCTTAGTTCTCCGACCCTTTCCAAGTTGTCGAACATGTTGACTGCATTTGACGGTCATTCCTTCTGCCCTCACGGTATTCTCCCTACCTTTCCATTCCAGTTAGGTGGGAAGACGATAGAGGTGGAGGTAGATGTAGTTGATGCGCCTCTTGATTATAATGTGTTACTAGGTCGCAATTGGACCTATGCTATGGTCATTGTCGTATCATCCATCTTCCGTGTGATTTATTTCCCTCATCAAGGGAAGATCGTGACGGTCGAACAATTGTCCTTTGCGTACTCTAGTCCTAATGCATCTGTTGGACCGTCGATCCCTGCGATCGACAATTCTCAGCTGGCAATTGAGAATATCGGTGTTGGAATGTATTCTTCCCTTATGGGTACTTTCAACTTCTCGGCACTGAATCACCATGTTTACGCCATGTCTAGTAGGCCTACTTCGACAGAGAGGTCCATTCCTTTCCACACTTCCTCTTTTAGTGATCCATGGAACCTACCTTCCCCGACTTCATCGTATGAAGGACAGTCTCATGCTGGCATGGCCATGCTACTATCGGTAATAGACATTGTGTATCAAGCTGTTCTTGACTCTTTCGCCGATTCCAATCCTGTTACCTTGCCGACGGACGAAGAGGATCTTGTTCTTAGGCCTGTATGGGCCACCTCGTTGTCTTTTTCGCATGATTGCCTAGATGAGACTTTTCCTTCATATGAATCCATCCTCGAAGCCATGAATGTTTCCGATAGACCTTGGGATGATATGCATCATCATTCTTATTTTCTCCCAAGTCTTGAAAGAATCAAGCAAGATGACTTTCGGTCTACTTTGAGTGAGATAGTCGGTCACACCGTAGTTCCACTTGATACACATGGAATTTATGTTGAAGGAAATATGACGAGTATTTCTCTTACCGTCTCGATCGATATCTCTCGTACCCCTGGCAAGATTGAAAATGTAAATATAGGTGCAGATTATTCGCCAGAAGAAATTCTGATATACACCAATATCTTCAAAGAATTTCGAGATGTATTTGCTTGGTCATATGAAGAGATGCTAGGGATCGACCCTCATATTTTTGAACATGAGATTAGAACTTACCCGGATGCTAAACCTATTCGACAATGTCTTAGAGCTGTGAATCCTAGGAGGGCCCCTGCTATTAAGGAAGAGGTGGAGAAGCTACTTAATGTTGGCTTCATCTACCCACTTCCTTTGACTGAATGGGTATCCAACCCCATTCCTGTGAATAAAAATCAAGGAACTATCCGTGTATGTATGTACTTTCACGACCTAAACAAGGCTTGTCCTAAAGATAACTTCCCCACACCTTTCATTGATCAGATTCTCGATGAGTGTGCGGGAAGCAAGATATTTTCTTTTATGGACGGATTTTCAGGGTATAACCAAATCCAAATCAAATCTGAGGACCAACACAAGACGAGATTTATATGTCCTTGGGGTACTTTTGCATACCGAAAAATGCCTTTCATCCTTAAAAAAGTTGGAGAAACCTTCCAACGTGCCATGAATTTCACTTTTCACGGTCTTAAGAAAATAGTCGAAGACTACCTTGATGATCTTGCTGCTCACTCCCGCAAGAGAGTGGATCATATTATGCACCTTCGGCTTGTTTTTGAAAGATTTCGTTTGAACCCTCATAAATGCATCTTTTGCATCAATTTTGGTCGTCTTTTGGGATTTTTAGTTTCCAAGACCGGGATCATGGTAGATCCTCTTAAGGTTGAGGCAATACTTCAATTTCCTTCCCCGCGCACAATTAGACAACTTCAGGGTTTACAGGGGAAAGCTAACTTTCTACATTGGTTTATAGTGAATTATTCCAATATCACTAGGGGTTTCATGCGCCTCTTGAAGAAAGACACCTCTTTTATCTGGGATGAGCGAGCCCAGGAGTCTTTCGATGCTTTGAATAAAGCCTTAGTATCGACCCCTCTGCTGAAATATCCTGAATACAATAAAGATTACTTGCTTTATATTACCGCATCTGAAGAGGCGATTGGTATGGTTCTAGTTCAGGAGGATGATGAGCTTCATGAGCACGTCATATACTATCATAGTCAAAACTTAGTCGGTCCTGAGCTTAATTACTCTCATGTTGAAAAGATAGCTTTGGTTGCTGTTCATGCAGTCCAATGTTTACACCACTATATATTTATTTGCAAGACTACCATGGTTGCTGATGTCAATCTGTTTCAATACGTCCTCACCAGATGTATAATAGGGGGGAAATATAATAAATGGATTGTCATTTTACAAGAGTTTGATCTCGACTTCTCTTCGGCAAAGTCCAAGAAATCACTAGTCTTCGCAGAGTTAATATATGATTTTCCACGATTAGATGAGGATGTTATCCATGTTGATTCATTTGCAGATGAACACATATTTCTTGTCTCATTGTCTAACCCCCGGTATGGAGACATTGTCTTATATCTTCAAACCTTGAAGTTCTCTCAACATCTCTCACGAGATGACTGATGATGTATTAGATACCAAGCCAAGAAGTATAGTATCATAGGCGACACTTTATATCACCGAGGAATAGATAATATCTTATGTCATTGTTTAACTCATGAAGAGGCTGAGTCAACCGTAAACAATTGCCACAAAGGGGCTTATGGTGGTCACCTATCAGAGATTGCGACAACCCAAAAAGTCTTGCGATCTGGTTATTTCTAGCATACTATATTTAAATATTGTATTGAAGTGGTTAAGAAGTGTCACCCCTGCCAGGTGTTCACTCATAAAATGTGCTCGCACCCAACCCCTCTTTACCTAGTCATTATCGTCGATCCCTTCACCAAGTGGGGCGTAGACTTCTTATATTGCAACCCAACTTTGGGTGGGGGGCATCAACATATTATCGTAGCTTTCGAATACTTTACTAAGTGGGTCTAAGCCATGCCTACCATGAAATACAATGGGAAGACTTCTGCCTTCTTCGTATTCAATCAAGTTATTGCCCGATTAGGTATCCCGAGTGAGATTGTCACTGATCATGGCAGTCACTTTCAGAATGAAATGATGGTAGAACTAGCATCTAAGCTGAGGTTTATACATGGTCATTCCTCCCCTTATTACCCCCAGGAAAATGGGAAAGTAGAGGCCGTCAACAGGTCTCTCAAGACCATCTTGCAAAAAATTGTGAGTTAGAGTAACTCTGATTGGCACATCATGTTATATCCCACGCTTTGGGCATACAAGACCATGGTTAAGACTACCATTGGTTTTCCCCCTTTCCAGTTAGTGCACGTTGTGGAGTCCATTATTCCTATTAAATGTGAAGTCCCTTCTCTTAAGTTGGCAGTTGCGCTCCTACCTGACATTTTAGATCTAGAGCAATGCCTTGTGAACCTAGAGAGTCTTGACGAGCAGTGTCGGGATGCCTTTACAACCATCGAGGTGAACAAAAAAAGTGTCAAGGTCTAGTACAACAAGTATATCTGTCCTCGGTTGTATGTTGAGGGTGACTTGGTCCTTTTATATGACCAAGCCAAAGAACCGTTGGGGGTAGGAAAGTTTAAACCCATGTGGCACGGTCTGTATATTGTGCGACGTGTTCTAGAAAAAGGAGCCAATGAGTTAGAATATTATGAAGGGAATGTGTTGGACGAGCCTAGAAATGGGCTCTACTTGAAAATATATTATGCTTGAGCCCAGGCTTGGGCAAAACTCTTTGTATACTAATGTAATTTAGTGTATATACATATATTTTCCCTTTCTTTTTGTCTTTGACTTTCTTATCGAGTTTTCCCTTTATTGAAAGATGTCAATAGAGTCTTCGGTATACCTAGGATTCACAGACAGATCCAATCACCATACATGAAACTTGGCTTCCATTTCTTGGGTGGTATACTCACCCGAGGGCCTACTGGTGTCTTCAGGTGGCGTATGCCTAGGGCCATCCATGAATAATGTGGCCGAATATAGTGCCTTCATAGAACTTTTGTGCAATGCTATCTCACATGGTATTCACTCTTTAGAAGTTCACCTGGATAAGGAGTAGAGTTACCTAATCCAAAAAGTTCATGATGTCGTTGCTCGATGCTCCCTCAATCACCATTTGAATCTTGGAGATATTTTGGTCCAAATTGCACTGTTTGGGTAAAAATCAAAATGGTATAGTAATTTTTTATTTTATTACTATTTATAGGCTATTTTTACCCACTTTATATAGTTTCATGTTATTTTTTCACCTAATGGACTAATACAAAAATGGTTTTAAGCTGGTTTTGGTAGTTTTGACTCAGATTTCTTGTCGATTTCAACGTTATGATTGGGCGTTTGTCACCTCGGGCAGGTATTTTCATAACCTAACATATAGGATAGGTATCCACTCCATCATGCATGTTTTCATTATCCTCAAAATACTGGTTTTTATGCCTTAGGTACAAACCCATTTGTTGTGACACAGAACCTTCTGTTTTCTATAAGTAGTGTCGCTAATAAATGGTAGAGACTTACCAAACATGGGTGCCCTAGTTAGATCCTCTTTTTCATTTGGTGCCCATGCCGAGTTTTTCCTTAGGACTGGGAGTCCATTATAGCTTGATACATGAAATTATGATGAGCCTCATTTCTCACTCAGACACATGCGGCCTTATTCCCCGTAGACTCCAAAAACGAGTCTTAGTTAAGCTCTTTTCTGACTAGTCTAAAAAATGAAAATATTGTCGAGTGATTTGTCCCTTTCACACTCCTTAAATTGGATTTGAAAGGTCATGAGTCTTAGTTAATCTCTTTTTCGACTCATTACCAAAAATAACAAAGATTGCCGAGTGAACTTGTCTTTTTCACACTCGTAAATTGGATTTGAAAAGACGTCTATTTGGAACAAGTTTATCCCTTTTTCAGAACAAGTAGACTAAAAGACATAAAAAAGGACATTTTTTGGCTTTAAATTATGATTGCATCTCATGCACTCGCTTGCAGTACTAATCCTTTTTCCGGTTCTCACTTTGCATTATAAACCGTTGCCTAAGAAAATTTTCCATCCTCAACCAAGCAGAGCCTTGTTTATATCCTTCACAATTTGAAACCCTATACCCTGGAGGGAACATCACCCTGAGTGTCCAGCTCCTGCATGCATTTCCTTGCATTGAGCATAGGTACGTTCCACTGCTAGAACTAGTTTTTCTTACTTGCGACACTCGTTTCCTCCTCTGTATCATAACATTCATTTGTTATGAAAAAACAAAAAAATATGGGTGGGAAGGGAGTACTATATTATATTTGGTAGAAATTGTGTCTCCTTTGAACATAGCACAAAGTTATTGAGTCCTTGTGCCATCATAATTTTGGGTTTATCATGGCCTTAGGAAGCTAATCTCGTTACAAAGTTTTCTCTACCGACTGGTTACTCTTTCAGTCCCTATAGAGAACATTATTGATGCCTCCTGCATCAAATAGTTACATCATTGCATCTATGCTGCCAAAGTCTACCACATGTCTCATGCTCTTGTTCAAAGGAAGTCTATCAACTTGTGTCGGCCATTCCTCAAAACTCTTGAATTTGCATGTCAGCCATACCCTCAATTTATCTTAGAATCACATGATACTATGGTCTTATCATGCAACCTGGCCCTACTTTCATCATTGGTAGATCACCTTGAACCCAACAGTCGACATTTCATCATTGGTCATTGACTGAGTGGTTTCCCTTGTGTTCAAAGGCAATACATCTATTCACACTTTTGGATTCATGCAATGTCTTGGATGCCATTAGCCTTATTGGTGGTTTCCTTTCTTTTGTCAGCAGTTTTCATCACTGGATGTTATTCAGAGGGTCTTTTTCATGTACCGCTTGCATTTGGCACATGCAAAAGACGCACAGGGTCGTTGGTTTGTGAACATATTCTTCATCTGATCTCCACCAAATTATGAAGATCCTACTTTGTTCCTCGTGATGGCTGATGAGAGATTCCTTAATGCTCTCCTTTCGGTGGGTCTCTTTCCATCGAATTCATCTCATTTATTTTGGATTCGAGACCTAGAGTTTTATGAGTACCTTGAGACTTGTAGTCATTAGTGGCAGGCTCTCTCGCCATTGACAGATGGGAATAAATCAACGTCTCCTGATCAATGGATTCATTAGGTGTTCGACATCGACTCCTTTATTCACACTTGTAGGAATTTTCTCGGTGCCTTGATACCTACTTTCATTATTGGTAGGCTCTCTTGCATTTGTTAACAGTATACCTCAATGAACATTAGTGAAACGATGTCTCATTGTGTTCGACCTCAACTCATTTATTCACATGATGTAGACTTGCAGCTTTGGCAAATGTGTAGAAGACTTGAAGACATCACTATGTGGTTGTCGCTTTCCTGAGTTGTTTCTTCCTTTTCATTGGACCAACACCTATTTGACTACAATAATCATGGGACATCAGATTATACTCCATCGTATACAGATATCTTCATATTTTTAGACTGGTTCTACTGGGCCTTGTTCGTGATTATGACAACTTTTGGCATATAACCGCATTTGTATTTGCCTATTCATGGCCATGGACACTTATTTGGTACATTTCCCACATGGATCTGCATTGTATTCTATTGGAAGCGATGTATGTAAAGTCAAAACAAAATGTAATGAGAAACTATTCTTTCCAGCTGGGTTTACACCACTCCACTTCTAGGTTATTTATAATGTATTTTGGCCATCGCAAATACTCCTCTGATATCACACATTAGGGGGCATATGTTATAGCAAGATTTTCCTCACCATTGCTATCTTGCGCAGAGGGCCTTTTTCCATTTCCCTATGCAGACTTGTCATCCCTTTTTGATGAATCCAGAGCTAAAAATACATATTTTTCCACATATACGTGCCCTATCTACTGTACAACATGCGTATATGTAGGCTGCCTCACTACAGCCGGCGTACATCGAGATTTGTGCCAAAAAATACAAAAATGAAGTTAGATTTCCATGTCACGACAAGAGATCTCTGATCCTTGACCTTCCATATAATGTAAATGTTCCGACTCGGCCATTCAGTTTCATTTTGAAGGCTATAAGAACACAATCCTGAGCTATGGAAAAAAGGAGAAAGAATTCAACTTTGATAGCAAAGTGACTCTGGAGAAATTACTTCATTTTGAGTCTGCATCCCTTTGTCCCTCAAGTCTGAACATAGTGTTCAACCCCCAAGATCTTTCCCTATTGTTGAGAGAACCTCATTGTCTCTTTTATATGCGCTTGTCTTTGGTGGAGGATTGAAGTGGTGGAGGCCCAGTTGGAAGGAACTTGGTTTCTTGGTTTCAAACTGCGCTGACACAGAAGTCTGTAATGTTCTTCTGCTCATCATTTATTAATAGAATTACTCCTTTCTCGTCCAATTGGTATCTTGCAAATGTATGATTATCATCCATGGGCATATTTGTAATGTTTATTAATGGATTATGGTATCTAATGTGATAACCCCTTTATATTACCACTATATACTTACTCTGCTTGTTTGTTGAGAACTTGTTGTAGGTACAAAGCTTTGGGTCAAAGTACTCAACAGTGGAACATCATCAAACGTTGGAATGAGGTAGGATTCTCCCTTATCTCACTTGCACATTGGTTTATAAAGAATATGTTGGAATTGATTAGATTTTTGCAATCATACCTGTCTGTTGTGGTTTACCCTGGCCATAGAGTGTTTTTACCTCATAACACATGAGGTAGTTCTTCCACTTCTTCAAGGTGTGCACTATGGCTGCGAACTCCAAATCATGAGTGGCATAAATCCTTTCATGCCCTTTCAATTTTATGGATTCAAAACATATCACAAACACATTCTAACTGAGGACTCCAACAATTAATTATTTGTATGCATCTATGCAAACCATGAAATATTCATTCGGATCAACAATTCTCATAATCGGAGCACTGGTTAACAACTACTTCAATTGCTGGAAGCTCTTTTCACATTCTGTTGTCCATTGAAACTTCACCCCCTTCATTTGCAAGGAAGTGATTGGATGAGAGATTCTCAAAAACCCTGTAATGAATCTTCTGTAGTATCCTACTAGAACCATGAAGGATATGACTTATGTCACATTCTTAGGTGTTTTCCACCCTTTAATGGCCTCAATATTTTTAGGGTCCACTGCTATCCCTTCTTCGGATATGATATGCCCAAAATAGTGAATTCAATTATCATAAAATGAGCACTTTCCCAATTTGGCATACAACTAGTGCTCTCTTAACACTTGTAACACCATCCTCAAGTGATGCTCATTCTCTTCTTCTGACTTGGAATATACAAGGATGTCATCCAAAAAGACAATGTCAAAATTGTCTAAATATTCCTAGAAAACACCATTCATTAAGCACATGAAAACAATTGGTGCATTTGATAACCCAAATGGCACCAATGTGAATTCATAATGACGATACCTTGTTCTGAAGGAAGTCTTACTGATGTCTTTATCTTTGATCCTTGATGATATCCTGACCTGAGATCAATCTTTGAGAATATCCTTGCATCCTTTAACTGATCAATGAGATCATCGATCCTTGGAAAATGATACTTGTTCTTTATAGTCACTTTGTTCAATTGTTTGAATTCAATACACCATCTCAATGTCATTTCCTTCTTCTTCATGAATAAAACTAGGGTTCCCCAAGGTGACATGCTTGGGCATATATACCCCTTCTTCAGAAGTTCTTCAAGGTACATTTGCAGTTCCCTAAGCTTTGGTGTACTCATTTTGTAGGGAGTCTTTAATACTGGAGTTGCTCCAGGAATCATATTTATAGAGGAATCAATATCTCTGTTTGGGGGTAGTCTTGGTATCTCCTTAAAATCATCCTCAAAATATTTCAGGACTGCGTGATCCTCCAGATTTGGCACCTTATCCTTAGTTTCTTCCTCCATACGGGTTGAAAATATTTGACAAACCTTCCTGTAACACTTCTTCAGCTGCATTGCTGAGATATCTCAGACAATAACTTCCCTAGGAATTCCTTGGACTGTTCTTGGGTTCCCTTCCTCATTCAAGAAAGTAAATGCCTTGTTATGACATTCTAAGACAACATGGTTTTGGTCCAACCAATCCATACCAATTAGATAGTGATATGAAACCAAGGGTAGGATGTTCAAATCTTCCTTGGTACTTATCCCATTCATGTCCACTGGACATGATTTAACCAACTCAACAAATTTTCTCTTGGCTCCTGTATCCAACTACACCAACCAAGATTTTCCATGCTTGCTTCTTGGAAATTTCAATCTTTCCACTACCTTAGGATCTATATGGCTATCACTAGATACTGAATCTATTAAAATAGTAAATGCATGGCTATTGATGATACCTTCTACTTCAATCTTGTGTGATTTAAACTCAACTTGCTTGTTGTACAGGGCTGTATAGATCCTTGGTACACTTCTACCCATGTCCTCCACTATTTATGCTTGATGTACATTGTAGACAACTTTGACTTTGTCACTTTTGTGAGGACAATATCTATACTTATGGTCTCCTTTACAACCCCAACATTGAATGGGTGTCTACCTTGGCCTTTCCGACCTACCTCAACCATTCTGCACTCTCTAAAATATGGTTGACCTTGAGGACTGTTTCTAGAAAATAATGGCTTTCTCCCCTTCTGCTTCTATTGCCTCTTAAACTTCTTCTTATCTTCCCAAGATCTTTAGAAAGGAGGATTTCCTTTATGCTGATTGTATACGCACTTGTATCTCGTTATGGTTTCCTTGAAAGTCTTGGGATCATCATATTGAATTTTATCACTGATGAAACATGCCAGCCCACTCAGGTATCTATGGATATTAACTGTCTCATTCTTGATGAAGGAGACACACTTGAATATTTCTAAAAATCTCCTTTCATACTCATAATAGTCATGCTGCCCAGTTTGATTTCAAGGAACTCTTACATCTTTTTGTCATAATATCTCTTGGTCAGGTATTTCTTCTCAACATGCTTCTTGAATTCCTTCCAAGTAACATTTTTCTCTTTGATGTGTTGCACTTGCACAAACTGATCCCACCACATGGACACCTTTCCTTTCAAATGATAAATAGAAATTCTTCCTTCTGCATGAGAAGAATAGTTATGTAGTTGGAAATATTTTCTCATGCCCAACAACCATGTCTCAACATATTCATCTTTCTTGTGCTCTACATCAAAAGTAGAAGGTTTGATCTTGTTCATTTATCCTTTCAATTCATCCACCCCAGACCTCCTATGCTTTTTGAAAGGGGATGGACTTGAGATGTTGTGTGCTCTCCTGTTGGAATGCGTTTGGGGGTGATGGTGATTTCTGTTATCACTCCTTGATATTCCTTTTCCCTCGAGGGTCCCCTGGCTTCTTGATTTGTTGGAGCCACTCTCCTTATCCAACTTCTTTTAAATTCTGTCTAAGATTTTCATTAACTTCATATTGAATTCTTTATGTTGTTTCTTGGCCTTCATAAGCCTCTCATTATTATCCTTGTGGCTCTAGACATCTGTATGCAATTTTTTGAGGGTATCAGCCAGATTTATGTCTCCCTCCTTTCCTCCTTCATGTCCATTGGAATTGGCTCCTTCCATACCCAAATAGGCATTGATCCATTTGATTTCATCTTATTGACTACAAACTATCTGGGTATCATCCATCTCTCTACACTCTGTGCTGATTCTGATATGAAAACTGTTAATTATGCAAAAATGTGTAGCCAACAGAACTTTGTCAGGCTATCTATTCTTAATAATTTCATGAAAACACGAACCATTCTGATTCATTAATATATCATACTTATTTTCTGTCGATTTCCTGAGAAATTGACTGCCCAGATACAATTTATGGGTGAACAATTATCTTCTATTGTTCAAGACCTTTCCAATGTCTACTTCCATGCTCAATTCTTTGTTTTGAGCAGGAAATTATGGATACTTGAACAAATGTGTTTTCGGGGATGCAATCCCTGTACATGTATTCTTCCATCTCAGAGTCGAATTGGATCTTGGATCCATGATGGATCCCTTCTTCAGGTTTACAATCCTTCTTTACTTCATTAAGTGTAGGTATGTACAAATCAAAAACCCCACGGGCTCCCTCTCTATTTTCAAAAACAATTTTTGGGGATGCAATCCCTGTACATGTATTCTTCCATCTTAGAGTCGAATTGGATCTTGGATCCGTGATGGATCCCTTCTTCAGGTTTACAAGCCTTCTTTACTTCATTAGGTGTAGGTATGTACAAATCAAAAACCCCACGGGCTCCCTCTCTATTTTCAAAAACAATTTTCGGGCACTTAGCCCTTTTTCTTCACCCCCCGAACGCATGTGACCATGGGCTGAGACTGAGTGTTGGATGCAAGGAACTTGTCCTATTATTTGGGCCTCCAGGGATCCATAAATTCAGGCTTTGGTAGCTTACCTTTCACCTCCCCCCCAATTTCCTCTAAACGTCGAAGTGGTGAACTTCCGAAAAATTGTCTCTTCGGAGCTTCGGGCTTCAGAAGATCTTTCTACTTCATGCATTATTTCTCTCAAATGCCAAATTTCCAAATACTCAAAGGATATATGATCAATGGTCCTCATTCCCTATTTAGATCAATGGTCAATAAGAGCCCCGAAACTCTAGGCTTCAGGAATTCTAAGACTCCATCATGCACTACCTTCCAAATTGCCGAAGCCATGAAGGAACAAGATCTATGGTCGACATTCACCTGTCGACGGACGATCAAGATTGAATCCAATTTTAGAAACTGAGAAAATCATAGATCTTTCGATCACTTTAAGATCGATGATCCTTTTCGATTTTAGACCTCAAACATGCTCGAAGTTTAACAATGACCCCAACTTCTGCAATGGAAAGATGTTCGATTGAGCAAGAATCACATCGATCATTGATCTGCTATCTTTATGGAGATATATGATCCTGATGGATTGCGGAAGGTGAAGTAATGCCTTAATTAATTCTTCTTTTGATTTCTACAATCATTTATGTATTTTAATATAGTGAACAACCACACACTAGAGGGGTGCAATGTGGAAAATCCCAAGAAACGGACACATGGCCCAATCTAAGGGGTGACACATGTCAAGTTCTAACCGGAAAAATTAGTATTTTAAAAGAACAAAACACATTGACACATGGCACGCATCTTGTGTGACCATGTCACCCTAGGTAACGTCATCAACCCACGTCACTTTGGTGCTTCGTGACTTTGGAACTTTGAGACTTTGAGACTTCGGGACTTTGAAGATTCAAAAGTTCTTCCTTCATCATCCATTATTTCCTTCGAACGCCGAATTCCCAAACCCCTTAACTTTTTCGAGGTCAATGTAGTACTGCTGTCATCATATAATATGGTGACACATGGCCTCACTATCGAGTGACATGTGGTAGACATAGGGTAGGTCCACATCACCCTAGGTGACATCATCATGCCATGTCATATATAGCGCTTTGGGACTTCAGAGGATTTCACATTTTCATACCCAAAACTCACGAACTCTGATTTTTTGAACACTTCCACATCACACCTGATGACATCATCATGTCACATCACTTCGACGCTTCGGGACTTCAGGGATATCTTCCTCCCGTGCAACCACAAACCATTTTCTTTGGAGTGTCGAATTGCTGAACTTTCAGACACTTGATAATCCGCTGACACATGTCTCTGATATTGGACGGTCCGGATTGGTTCCAGACTTCAAGAATTCGGAAGGAAGTCCATTCTGCACATTTTCAAAACTCTTGAAATGTCGACTGCCGAAAAAATTTCTTTCTGTAGCTTTAGTACTTTGACGATTTCTTCTCATCGACACTTTTTCAAAACTACTGAACTACCAAACAATCGCTTCCTTTAGCTTCGGGACTTCGGTGATTTCTTCTCATTGGCACTTTTTCAAAACTGTCGAACTTCCAAATACCAAACAATTTCTTCCCGTAGCTTCAAGACTTCGGCGATTTATTCTCCATGTAATATCCAACGGATTTCCCCAAACACCGAACCGTCAAACCACTTGGGGAAATCCAATGACCCAAATTGTATTTTTGTGGTTCTAAACCCACGGTTACCATTGTTGATCAAACTGTTATACCTCTTGAGCTTTTGAACAAAACCAAGGTGTTCCCTCAACACCCTCTTGGCACTTTGTAATTTTAATTCTCTGAAACCTTTTCTTCAAAAACCACTTATACAGCCCAATTCAGGCTCAGTGTCAAAAACCATGGGCTCTGATACCAATTTGTAACGTCCCTGGGCTGCCATGTCGGGAAGAACCACTACAAAAATTTCATTCTTTGATACCAATTTGTAACACCCCCAGCCTTATGCTAGGTAAAGTCACGTGAAATAGATACAAAAAAGAACTTCTCACTCTGTTCTGATAATCAAAATTGTCCATACCCAAGCATAGACTTGCTCGGGTACGGAAGTAAGAGCTCCTTGCAGAAAATCATACATATAAACTTAAACAACTAATATGCATTCTACTAATACACAAATTAAATGTGAAAATCATAGTAAAACATACATGCATCAACATGCCATTCTTATAAATATAAAGACATGTAAAAGATACACAATATACAAATTAACATATAAATTGTACTTATATTTTTATGAGAAGACCACAAACTGTGTGAAGACCTTCCACGAACCTCCTAGCCTTAGACCAAACTGCTCCAAGCTATCAGCAGTGGGTCACCCCCTAGCTGGGACAAAAATCCACTAGGGTAAATGGATTCCTAGGCTAGGATGAGACTACGGAAAGATACACAATACAACAGGAAGGATTCCCTCCCAGGATCCTACTTATGCCCACTTCTCACAGACTCTCATTCCCCACATGACTGTCCCACCCCGAGAATATAAACCTTCAATGTTCCACAATCCATCATCTTCTCCACTTCCCTTCTAGGGCTTATGCAACAGGCCAGATCAAGAATTCCCAGAGCTCTATAGCCACTGCTAGACTCCCTCCAGGAGAAATCACTTCCCCAACAATATCTCTCACCTGAAGAGAGTTTCTCATATGCTCGAAAACCTCCTTCTTCATTCCACGGGCACGAAAACCCGCCTCTTTAAAACCACAGGCCTGAAAAACCTACTTATTTTTTCCAACTCCTAAGTCAAACAGGTAACCACAGTAGAAAAATCGAGTATGGGCTCTGGTAATGATAGCGAGCCACACCAGTCTAGAGAAAAACATGCGTAGAAACAAAAAAATGGCTAGGGTGCGATATGGCTCAGGCACTTTGCAGTCGTGTTGTGCCTCATAGAAGAAAAGGTTAGCTTCACAAGTTTGCAGGTTTCAGAGGTTGCAAAGGTCAACGATGGAGGAAATGGTTGGCTATGTGAATGCTCAGTCTGAGTGTGTGTGTGAGTGGGGATCATGGAAAGAATGATGAGAGAAACCCCACAAAGAAAGATTCCCCCCATAAAATTGCATGCGCCCAAGTTGACACATAGCTCTCTTGGGAGCTCGTCCCTCTCCACTTGGAGTTCATTCCTTTCCCCAAAGGAACTTATGATAACAAGGTGTATTTCCCAAACCTTATTATTTTTAGGAAAATATATTATAATATCCCATTAGCAATAATCCTTCTAGCTTAGCCCTTTTTCCCAGCCTCTCAACCCCATCCCTTTCCCTACCCAGTGGAGCTTAGTCCCCCATAAATATTTCTTCATGGTCGGTCTACATGCAATGATGTAATTATATTAATGTTGTGAGTATTTACATATTAAAAATCAGGCTCCCTGTACTTCCACATCTAGGCTCTCTGGCCTAATAAACACATAAGCCTCCTAGCTTATAAACACATGGCTCACCATCCTATAAACATCATTACAATTCAACAGGGGCTCACCCTTGGGGTATTACATGCGTTAATAACATTTTTTAAAGTTTGTCCTTCACATTTTTCCTAGTGTATACAATTTCCCATTTCAATATATCAAATTGAAGTTATTGAAGTTATTAAACATGGAATAGGATATTCCTTTAGCAAACTTTGAGTCAATTTTCTTTACATATTTTGTAATATTTTTTATTCTAAAATTGTAAGTTTTGAAATATAAGTCTTGACCATTGTATGTGCAATTTCCTCATTCCGCATAATAATCGAAGTTATCTTCTTATAGGGTGAGTCTATCATTTTTCCGCTGCAAATAAATAAATATATAAGCATATAAGAAGCATGATATTGATAGTGAGGCATATTACATCACATATCATGATGTGTTGGAAATGTTAGTAGAAAACAAAATGACCTCTCTTATTAGTCGCTGCTGAAGGTGTAGAGGGACTATAACGATCGACAATTCGTTGACTTCATATCAGTTTGTCACTTGACTAAAAATATTTGCATAATCTCTATTGTTGGAACTAGCGAACTAAAAACATTGATTTGTATATAATAAAAAATACCATATGTCATGATCTGATTGGATAACAGATTGGAGGTCTTATTGCCAGCTTCCCTATTCCCAATGTTTTATATGTTAGCATATCCAATTTTTTTTATCATCTACGATCTTTCTGAATTTTTACTATTTTTTTGAAATGTTTAGATATCCAAAATTTTGAGCATAAAGAATCAATTTTTTATTAGTTGACTTCATATTAGTTTTTCCTTTGACTAATTTGTTTTTTGCATGGTCTCTATTGTTCGAACTATTGTTACTATTTTTTTTTGTTATTATTATTTTATATTATTATTGTCATTTTATATTATTATAAAATAATATAATAATAGTTTTTGCATACGTAACATGCCTGTCACACTGCATTCTTTATTAAATGTTTACACAACGGTCCTGACAAACTTAAATGTTTACCTAACATAACTCACAGCCTTAAATGTTTACTTAATAGGCCTATTACAATACATTTTTTTCCGATTTTTTTTATGTAATGTTCTCTGCAGTGAATATGGGAAATATTGTTCTTCAGGGGCATTACTGGTTCACTGGTTGATGCTTGATCCTTGCTTGTTCACTGGTTTCTTGTTTGCCTGTTGTTGTTTTTCTTGTTTTCCTGTTGGTCTTGTTGCAGTTTTCACTCTTGGGATTCTACAACCAAGATTAGAAATGACCTTCTGTCATTCCCCATTGATGGGTGGGTATCGGTGCCATGTTTATCTTCCTATTCATTGTTTGTTGTTTGGTATTTTCAGTTTGCAAGTGAGAAATTTCAATACTGGAGATGCCTGAGTCAAAATCCTCTTGCAGAACATCTTTGTATGTGAGGAGAAAATAC